>RCUC01123647.1:0-44268 GCA_003697995.1 Taxidea taxus jeffersonii
GTCTTATTCTACACTTCCCGTCTTCCCTGACACATACTCTGTGTGTGGCCTGTGCCCCATCGGATTCCGTATCCTCCTGCTTCCCGTCATGATTCACTGCCATTAACTCCCTTTGCCACTGGCCAGAGCACGGTGGTGGTGAGCACTGACGAAAAACTATTTTCCAAAGTAATTTCTCAAAGTGGCTCCGTCAAAGTGGCAAAAGGTAATATTTATAATAATCATGGTAAAAAAGAGCATTATTACCCGTTGACCTTTGAGCTGTACGAGGAGCTTTCAGCCTACAAACATGAACTAATGAACAATGAATTTTAAAGCCACATGCTCTTCTCACACTCCCACGCCTGGACCCCGGGCTAACAGCTCGTTTTCCTCTTTGTTAAAGTTCAAGTGGGGGTAACATTGTAAGCTTAAATTTGGTGCAAAATAAAGCAGATATTTTATGAATTGCAAAATTAAAAGCTCCTCACAGGAGAGGGGCCGGCAGTCTTCATAGCTCCCCACCCCCAACTCTCCATAACACAGAGCCACCTTATGTGGCTCTACTCATTCTTCCCTCTCTTCTCTCATTTCTAACCACATGGTCAGGAAGTAAGGAGGAACATTTTTTTAATTTAATGAATTTTAGTAATTTCCTTTTTTAACTCAACTCAGATGTTTTTACTTTTTATAAAATACGCTTCCACGGATTTTTTTAAATTAGTTTTTAAACATTTCTTTTCTAAGTCTTGAATACCGCTTCTCTGAATTTATATAGACCCTGTTTGCTGAATTAAAAGATCCCGTGCATTTTCATATAGGCCTTCATATAGCCACGGGGTGGGGGGGAGCAAACCTGAAGTGTGCCTTTGCCTCACCATGAGGCAGTGACAAGTCCTTCCCACCTTCCCCCACCAACGCCCCCCCACCCCGTTCCCCCCCATCCCTTACTGGCATGTTTAGATGCATCAGAACTCCTAAGGAAATTTGGCTGGGACTCCAAATGGTACAAGAGTTCACAACCAACAATGAATTTTCCAGTGTTGAAGGCAAAAATCCAAACACAAAAATTTTTAAATTGCTAGGATTTGAATCTATGCTTACTTAGTCAGTTCTCCTATTATCTCAATAGGCCTCCATTGATCTGTAAAGCTATTTCCACTTTTCTCCATTTCTCTTCCTACCTGCTGATGGGTTAAAATTAAACACAAGTACTCTATTTAAAAAGACAACTATGCTCTGTGCTTGAGACACTCAGAAATGGTTTATTCCTTTTCAGTCTTTCATTCAAATTTATTTTCTCCAGAATCACGGGACATGGTTCTTTATTTCTCTCTGCCCTAGACGGCGGGAACCTAAATTGCAAGAATTAGTTCTAAGAGGGCATGTAACAGTACTGAAGTTGGCTTTCATACCATACCTCACATCAAAGCACCAGTCTTCAAGGGCCAGTTATAGCCCTATTATATAAGTTTATGAATTGTTCCACATTTTGTTATATCTTCAGTTTTAAATGCAACAATTTTCCCATATAAAAACACGGAGTAGTCTGTGAAAGACGCTGAAACATTCAGTGTCTGATTCTTCATGGCAAGGCGCGGTACTGTGCATGAACTTACTAACATTTCATCTCCCTACAAGAAATGAAGTTTGCTTTCTCCCTAGAAAATAAATGAAATGGACCCATATGCCCTCAGTGTGATATAGCAGAAAGGAGACAAATGGAAAAGAAGAAAAACTTTTAAACTAAGAGTTAAAAATGAGACTGTTCAGGGTCATCTGGCCAGCTCAGTCAGTGGAGTGTGGGATTCTTGATATCGGGGTTGTGAGTTGGAGCCCCATGTTGGGTGTAGAGATTGCTTAAAAATAAAATCCTGAGGTGTGTGGGTGGCTTAGTCGGCTAGGTGACCAGGCCAGCTCTTGTTCAACTCAGGTCATGATCTCAGGGTCCTGAGTTTGAGTTCTACCTCAGGCTCCAGGCTTGGTGGGGAGTCTGTTTGACATTTTCTCTTTCTCTCTCCCTCTACTCCTCCCCCTGTATGCACAATGCTCTCTCTCTCAAAATAAATAGAATCTGTAAAAAAATAAGATAAATTTTTTTTTAAATGAGATGGTTGAAATATAGCAAATGTGGTATATATTATTATCTCCATTTTACAGGAGGACACTGAAGCTCAGAGACAGGACCAGCTGGATAAATGGTAGGGTCCACTGCAAAATGAAAACACAGGGCCCCTTGTTCAAAATCATTAGACATTTCAAGGCTGTGGCAGGAGATCATTCAACCAGGCACAAGGCCCCATGTGACTACATAGGTTCCTCCTCAGAGAAGTTAAATAACGTAAAATCAATGCTAATGAGTACTTGGTTTGACTTCAGAATTTAGAGCTCCCACTCTTAGCCATAAACAATATACATCATTTACTGGATGTTTTCTATAGACTGAGAATGAAAGATTATCTCATGTAATCCATGCAGTAGTCTGATTAGACGGTCATTATTATCCCCATTTTGCAGATGAGGCAACTGAGTAACTTGAACACTGAAGTATACAGTTGTTATTTTTTTGGCCACCCAGAATCCATCACTCCTTCCTAATAGCACATCAATCCCTTTTGAAGAAATTACCTTTAGCAGAACGTAAGCACCCTGAGGGCAAGGATGCTTCTTTGGTTTCAAACAAGTGCCTAGAACAGCAGTAAATAATCGATAATAAACACCATTTTCGCACAACAGTCAAGGGTGCTCGAGACTGCTGTGCTGAGACCCTCCTGTCACCTCCGGCACCAGAAGACACGGCAGACAGCATGTGCCCGAAGCTAGAAGTCTCTGGAACTTTGACTCAGACATGGGTTGCCACAGACACAGACAAATTAGAGCCAGATTACTTCCACATCCTGGCCTGATAGGAAGTCTGGTGGACGGTGCTTCCTATACAGGTTCTGTCTTGAGTTTAAGCCTTACTCTCTAGCCTTCTCATTTCACACTCGAGCTACTCACCAATGTACCTGAGTCCGGAGTCCCGAAGACCACCCATAGTTTTGAAGATTTGCTAGAACGCACATCTCCAAGAAACTGCTCTACTCACCATTATGGTTCATCACAGCCAAAGGATACAGATGAAGATCAGCCAGAGAAAAAGGTGCAGATAGCAGAATCTGGGAGGAAGCAGGAGCCTCTCCTGCTCCAGCTGTGGACAGTGCTTCCTTCCACCAGCAGCGACATGTGCCAACAACACGGCTGGCGGGTCACCCAAGAAAGCTCACCCACGAGGACTTGGTGTCCACGGTTCTTATGAGGGTGATTCCCATGGGCCTGCAGCACCTGTGTGACTGACCTACACTACTTAGTCTTCAGCCCTGCAAAGGTCAGTGTGGCCCTGCACTGTCATACACCCCACGTCACACTGCTGGCATGAACAGGTCAAACTGCTGCAGTGTGACCCAAAGCACCAAAATACAAAAACACTCTTCTCAGGTGGGATAGTCCAGGAACTCAGAAGTCATCTGCCAGAGCCCGTTATGGGCCAAGCTTTCTGAAGACAGGCCTTTCATTGACACGTGTGGAACTTTAGAAGCCTGGGTCTGCTGAGCTAACCTTTAACTGTACAACATCTGATAACATTGGTGAAATTAAGGAGGATTGATTCAAACCTACAGTCACACAGCTAATAACTGTAGGCCCAAAATGTAAGTTCAGGACTTCCTAATTCTAACCTCTAAGCCATGAAGCGTGGGTTGTGACAGGTTACCATTTATAATAGGAATTTATTAACAAGAACCCCAACGGTCTATAAAATATAAGGCAGGCACTACTCAGCAGTCCTATTTCTTAGAATTTATCCTAAGGAAATAGCGAGTGAATACACAGATGGGTTTACAAATACATTTATGATAGCATTATTTTTAGGATATACAATTATAAACAAGGTATACATCCAACTAACAGGTGATTGGTTAAATCAAAAGCTGGCATACTTTCTCTGTAAAGGGCCATACAGTAAATACGTTCAGCTTCCCAGGCTATGCAGTCTCTGTTGTAACTACTCAACTCTGCCCCTATGGCACAAGACAGCCACAGACAATAATACATGAACAAATGAGTAGGGCTGTGTTCCGACAAAACGTGAACTGATGGAGAGGGGATAGAATTCAGCCAGCAGGCCACAGCTTGCCAACCCCTGGGTTAAAGTCTAATATACAGTATTATACACAACAGAATACTATTCAGTCATTTTTTTTATGTTTTTAAGATTTTATTTATTTTTTTCACAGAGAGAGAGAGAGATCACAAGTAGGCAGAGAGGCAGGTAGAGGGGGAGGGGGAAGCAGGCTCCCCGCCAAGCAGAGAGCCCCATGAAGTGCTCAATCCCAGGACCCTGGGATCATGATCTGAGCCAAAGGCAGAGGCTTAACCCATTGAGCCACCCAGGCACCCCTATTCAATCATTTAAAAAAAATTAAGTAGATCTGTATGTACAGACATGAAAAGATGTCTATGACATACAACTAAGTTAATAAAACACATGGAATCATATCATACATACAGCTTTGGGGGAAAGATTTGTGTACACATAGGAAAAATGTTAAAATGATGCACATGAGGCCATCCAAAGTTACCTTTGCAAGGCTAGGACCATGTGGGACTTAAACTTCCTACATCATACATCTCTGTATTGTTTGAAATTTTTTACCATAAACATGTATATTTACAATCAGATAGAAAAATCCACTTCAAAAAGACCTTGAGGCTCTGACCAAAACACCTACTTAGTCCCACACTAAATTATTCAAGCTTCTAGTAAGTGAGATATCCTGAATACAGGACAACTTCTGTATTCAATAGTTTAGGAGTGGCTCTCCCAGGACAGGCATTAAAACGGCATGGCTTCTTTTTAAGATTTTAATTATTTATTTGATAGACAGAGATCACAAGTAGGCAGAGAAGCAGGCAGAGACAAAGCGGGGGGGCGGGGGGAGTAGACTCCCTGCTGAGCAGAGAGCCCAGGACCCTGAGACTATGACCTGAGCGGAAGGCAGAGGCTTTAACCCACTGAGCCACCCAGGTGCCCCAAAACATCATGACTTCTTAAAGTTCTTTCCAAGTCAAGATTCTAAAGATAATTCTTTTGTTTTTTATTTAGAGAGAGGGTGCGCACATAGTGGAGGGGGAAAGGGAAAGAGAGAATCCCAAGCAGGCTTCACACCCAGCTTGGCGCCAGATGAAGGCTTGATCCCAGGACCCTGAGACCTGAGCAGAGGTCAAGAGTCAGATGCTCAACTGACTAAGCCACCCTGGTGCCCCAAGAATTCTTTTAGAACCTTAGAGTCAATGTTCTTTTCCTCTTTCCATCACAATAAATATCCCACTAATAGTCTTCTCTCAAAAGGAATAGATTTTTTTAAAGATTTTCTTTATTCATCTGAGAGAGAGAGAGAGAAAGAGAAAGAGTGTGAGAGGAGGGGAGGGGCAGAGGAAGAGGGAGACCCAGACTCCCCACTAAGCAAGGAGCCCAAGGCAGTTTTGATCCTAGGAGCCCAAGATGTGACCTGAGCAGAAGGCAGACGCTTAACTGACTGAGCCACACAGGTGCCCCAAAAGGGTTAGATTTTTAACCACCCCCAAAATATATAAGCCTTGATAAGGAAAGATAATATATGGAGGAATATCTTTATTTACATCTCTGGAAATTCCATTTCTAAAATATTATACAAATGCCCGAAACCAAGCTATTGGAATTAACAGACCAGCAGCACTAAGGCTGCTTTGTGCCTTAGAAGCTACCAATATAATACCTTCTTGAATCGAATTGAATTGAATTTATATGCTGCCTAAATTCATACACTACAATACACAAAATGTCCAATGCTAAGTTCCTTATGATATACAAGAACAGATACGAACACAATCCATTTACTTTTTTTTTTTCCTGATGACTGCTAACTGCCGATAGTTTAGAGAAGAACACAAGACTTTTTTGGCAGACCGTGTTTACTTCTGAGGAGTCGTTTTCCACCAGTAGCTGTCTTTCACACGGAAGCTCCCGCCAGTCTTACCAGCCACTCTTCATCTGAGGCTGGGTGGGTTTTCTCCCTCAACCACAGTGTCATGTAATTTCAGACTAAGACCACATGTTCTAGAATTACTTGTATTAGATATTCTATCTGGGTAGAGTCCTATTTTTGCGTGCTTTTTAAAAGATTGTTTCTCACTATTTTGTGTCAAAAAGATGATGGCTTAGTATCTCCACACTACTGATGTAAGAAAAGGAATTTACAGACGGTTGCTTAAAGCCAATCAAAAAAATAGTCTCCCTGTCTGTTAATTGGATAATTAATGGCATTTTTAAAACTAGCATTGATCCAAGTACCTTTTATGCTCATTGGCAGATTGACTATCCATGAAGAACTTCTCTGTTATCTTTATTATCCATTTGGATAAGAAGGAAGGCCTTGGGGAGGAGACAAAGGATTAGCTTTGTTTACACCAGACTCTACCCTTTCACATTCAGCCTCCTTTGTGAGTTGGCTGTGATTGGAGTCTTAGGGAGAAGGGATAAATCTTGAAAAAGATCTTTAATAGAATTAAAATCTATTTCAGGCATCACAAATAGATTTATGATTATGTCCTTGCATCCATGGTTGCTTATGGTGAGGGGGAAATAAAACTCTGCTCACTTGCCTTTTTTATCTGCTGGGCTTTTTTCTGTGTCCCTATCTTCCCACCCCCACCTCTGTCGCTCTCATATTTCTATGACTAAAAAACAAAACCAGGGGCTGGTTACTGCAACAGTATCATTTATTTGTGTTCTTCAAGCAGCCTGCAACGCAGCCAGAAGATAATGGACACCTCATTTATTCAAGCTCTGAATGATCATATTTAATTCCCTGTGACAGCTGTCTTCCCCACATTAGCATTGCAAATAAGTTCGGTTTTGTAATGGCCTTCTATTGAACATGATTCAATTATGTGTGGTCTGTATCGAGGATACGGTCTTAGTATCTATAGCAATATTTCTGCAAGCTGCTGCTCTTTACACTGCTCACATTTAAGCTGGCTGTTTACCACAATGCTTTCCTTGAACTATATTGAACTCCCTACACTTGCAAATAAAATAAAGAGGAATGAATGTAATTTGAAAAAGCAGTTACCGGGCATATAGATATTACATACCTCCTCCCCTTTTACATATGTAATCAACCTGGAAGCACTTTGAAAAAATTGCCGATTGTCCCATTTTAAAACCCAGATAATAAAATCATTACGGCCAATTAAACGATTAGACGATGCTAAACACACTGGGGTTCAATGCCCGGCTTTGCATATCACTAACACACTATTAGGCGTAAGGCAATCGGTCTGAATTCAGAGTCACTTTCCCGTAATGGAGGTGAGAAGCCTACACGTGGGAAAACAAGCAGCTTTTTCAGGGCCTGGAGGAAGATTTCAAGGTGACCTGATCTTAGCAAGGGGTGAAATGCAGCCCCCTCACCTCAAAAATCCACAACTCGATAAACGGCTCCTGCCTCCAGAGGTTCATCTGCAGATGTAGCCACCAGCTGGGTTTCCACGGGGTTCCCCGCCCTTGGCAGCTGTGGAACCAGTATGAAATAGGAAGACAGAAGAAAGAGGCAGCTGAGTAGGAGAGAGGGGCTGCCTACCCAGACTCCACAAGATGTCATCGCAGACCATGTGTCAAAGTGCCTCTGAGGCCATCTGGGCTGTCTGCCCAAAGTGATTGTGGTCTCCCAAGTCTCTGAAGGCTCTTGCATCATCCCTTGCGTCCTGGTGATCCATGGAAAAGCAGGCGGAGTGGCTTGCCTAGACAGGACTCCTGATGTTCCCTCATCAAGAGGAGGAGTAAATCCTGTGAGCTCCCCTCAGTGTGGGAAGTAGAAACCGGGCTGCGGTGGCTCAGCCCTTCCCAGCTTCTCGGTCTTTCTCTGTCTGTCTGCAGGGAAGGGATGTCGTGCTCTGTGCCCTGGCCACTTGGGAGTTTGGTGAGGCAGAGCTGCCAGGGAGACCTGATATTCCAGAGGTTATGCTCAGTTCAGGAAAGGGTTAACAGGCGTACTTGACTCCACCTAAGGCATGTCTTCCAACACAGCTTTTCTCAGGGTGGCATTCTGAGAAAAATCACTCAGCTGATTCCTAGGTCTCACTCCCCACTGGTTTGAGAGCATGGGGAGGAAGAGTTAGTTATTGCCTAACCTGACAAGTAAATCCTTCCCCTTCTGTTTGATACTAACTTAATGCAGAGCAGGGCTTCACGGGTTCTAATATGCTTATAAGTCACCTTGTTAAAATCTTGTTAAGATCTTGTTAAGCTGCAATTCTGATTCAGGCGGTTCAGGACGGGGCTTAACAGGCGGTCCACGTGACGCCAGCGCTGCTGGTCCAAGGCTCACACTTTGCTACGCAAGAATGCACAATGTGGACTTCTGAACAGAGAGACTCAGGGCAGACTCAGGGACCAGTCATAAGGGGAACACGGTATTCTACACCCTCTTCCTTCTCACACTTAAGGTGGGGATCTTCAAATCCAAGTGTGGATTAGAATCAATTGAAAACTGGGATGCCTGGGTGGCTCAGTTGGTTGATCGGCTGCCTTCGGCTGGGGTCATGATCCCAGCGTCCTGGGATCGAGTCCCGCATCGGGCTCCTTGCTCGGCAGGGAGCCTTGCTTCTCCCTCTGCCTCTGTCTGCCTGTGCTCTCTCTCTCTCTGACTAATAAATAAAATCTTAAAAAAAAAAAAAGAATCAACTGAAAACTTTTTAAAACTCTGGTTCTTGAGACTCGTGCCCAGAAATTTTTGCTCAGTAAATTGGGAGTGGAGTCAAGAAATTTGCATTGGTAAAAAGCATTTTAACATTGAATAGGCATTTTAACAGGTTATTCTCATGCAGATGGTCCTGGAAACACACTGGCCCTGGCTGAAGAGTCACACGGGGGATGCCCACCTAGAACCCCTCAAGAATAATGCCACCTTGGGATGCCTGGGTGGCTCAGTGGGTTAAGCCACTGCCTTTGGCTCGGGTCAGGGTCCTGGGATCAAGTCCCGCATCAGGCTCGGCAGGGAGCCTGCTTCTCCCCTCCCCGCTTTGCCTGCCTCTCTGCCTAGTTGTGTGATCTCTGTCTGTCAAATAAATAATAAAACCTTCAAAAAAAAAAAAAAGAATAATGCCATCTTGCTTTTTTTGTACGGCCCCTCAAGAGTCGCACAGTGCTGTCATAGTGACTGCTTGATCTGACCTTCGTAACAGCAGGTTTGCCTCTATCTTCCAGAAGAAACAGATACAGGTTTGAAACATGTCTGAAGCCATATAACCTTCTTAGTAGATTGGACCACCTCAGCACCGGGACTTGCCCACAAGTCATGTGCCCCCGAATCCCCTCAGTCCTTGGCAAACCAAGACTGCTGGTCATCTTATTATCTAGTCAAAGGACTGAGAGAAAAAAACCTGGGTACCTCTCAATTTGGTGAGGTAAACCTACCAAACATAAAATGTAATAGTAAGTCAGATACTGCCTGGCTGATTTTGGCAAAATGAGATTTACTGGAGAAACTTTGGTTAGCTCACAAAGTCACAGGGAAAACTAGAAGACCAAGATCGGAAAATGAGCAGGATGGGGCTCCTGGGTGGCTCAGTGGGTTAAGCCTATGCCTTCGGCTCAGGTCATGATCTCAGGGTCCTGGGATTGAGTCCCACATTGGGCTCTCTGCTCAGCAGGGAGCCTGCTTCCTCCTCTGTCTCTGCTGCTGCCGCTCTGCCTACTTGTGATCTCTCTCTGTCAAATAGATAAATAAAATCTTTAAAAAAAGAAAATGAGCAGGAGCAAGGAAGACTGTGCTGCCAGGACCACTGCTAAACAAAGTCATACCAAAGCACCCACCAGTGACATGCTACCAAGCAGTCAACGCTCCAGCTTACACCACCCCTGGCACTGCTGTCCCCGCTGCCCCCAGCAAGTGGCTGTTGCTGTCACTCTTCCTGGGGGCAGAAGAACTCCCACTTTCCCCGATTCTCTATCACTTACTCCCAATCCAAAGTCTAGGGCACATGCATCTGACTAGCCAAGTCTCCGTCACATTTCTAGATCACAGCTGCGTGGAAAGCGAGGAAATGAAGCATCAGCGATTGTCAACTTTGAGAAACCTCCGGTAACACAGGAAAGGCATTTAGATACTGGAAGAAAAAACAAAAGCAAAAACGAAAACCAGATACTCCAGGGTGCTTTTTCTCTTGTATTGGAAAGCCGATCTAATAATGAAAAGATTAACACAATTTTCAAATGTTAACCTTTATAAGTAGACCCTAAAAATAAGATACCAGTATTGCCCTGTAACTGTAGAAACTAGAAAGCGAGAGACAGTAATAACTTTACAGTAAAGCAGCTTTATAACAACACAAATAACAAAATACGCATCGAAGAAAATAATCACTACATGTAATATGTAAAATGTATATATAAAATAATCTAACTCCTCTTAGAAAATCACCTATTATTTTTAAGCCTTCAAATTAGACACTGCTGAAAGAGGTCTCGTAATACTTTGTCCAAAGTATGCCATGTTAACACACAAAGAACTACAGGGATGAGCGCATCATGAAGTGAGTGAAGAGTACGAGTCCCTTCTCTTTAACCACAGAGCAGAGGCAAACACAGAAACAGTAGGCGGTCGCTGAAATTTCACCAACCTGCTGCCCGTAGCTGGCTATATGCTATAATCACTAAGGGTGGAATTTCTCCTCCTAAAACACTGAGTCTGTCATAATAGATGTAATAGCTTTCTCTGATGCCTCCGGGGCTTGGAGGATCCTTTGAAAAATGCCCCCTTATTCCATTCTGATTCCTCACTAGTCCCTTTATTGATTTTCTGCAGCTGTTTTTCTTAAGCATAAGAAGCAAATTATTCTAGTTGGTTCCTCCAGACATCTGCTGATAAATCTACTTTAACTTGTTCAATTTCCTAGAGCTATACTACAGTCTTTAGGAGAATCTTTGACTCTTCCTTTCTTTCTCCTCTTTATGCTTGTGACTCTGGTGGTACTCTCGGGATTCTAATTACTCTCTCTTTTGTTGGCTCCAATGACACCCTGGTCTCAGTTCGCCCTGTATCTTCTTCATCTCAGAGTTCCCCACATCTCCGATAACGTCACACCGATGCCTGAAGTGATACACAAACTAGTCTGCCCCTGCTTGCAAGGAAAAGGTGAAGTACTCCAGAATAAATCTGACATATTTCTGCTATGTCTTTTACCACAAGAGCGATGCCCACATCTCTGTGACAGCCACGTTCTCCAGACTGGCTCAAGTCCAATCTTCCTGCATCCTGGCTCTCCACCCTGTCCCACGGCATCATTAAGCTCTTCGCCATTTAGAGATCGAAGTTAGACATCATCATTCCTCTACTTGAGTGTGTCACTTATGAAAAGCATCCTGCTTTGTCCGTGACACTGGCAAACAGAAACCACGATAGCACAATGGGATTTTGTCACAAATGCAGAAGTCGCCACAGAGAAAGTTCTAAGAGCCTGTGCTGTGCGGGTAAACACTCACCTGGTAAATGAAAAGGCATTTCTTTCTTTTCCCCCACCCCGTTTCACCAGAGTGTCCCTCCCCCAGCTCACTGCAGCAAACCTTGGCATATTTGTCTCATCTCCAGTTCCTCTAGCTTCTCTACACTCTCCTAAGCCACCTGAACTCATACACCACATGCTCTCTGGCTTGTAATTATCCTCGACTACGGCTTCTTCTGCCCTGGAAGTGACCGTGCCTGGAGTCTTTTCCAGACTCATCTCCAGCCTTTGTACTTCTGTTACTTCATCTCTCTCCTCCAAGTCCCTGCTTTGCCTTTTACATCCTTCTCCCCGTGAGGGGAGAGGAGCTGTGCTGCTGTTCCTCCTCTTCCCACACAATAATACACACAAGCTGTCTTAGCAACCGAGCCTGGCATTAGCACAGTCTCACTTCAGAACTTTCCTCTGAGGCCAAAGGAGCCCCTGACAGGAGTCACTATACCATGCCTATGGGTCTCTGGGGACCCCCAAACCACTTCAGGATACTCCAAACCAATCTCCCAGGCACTTCGCAGGAGGCTGGATCCACTTCAGCCAAGTGCCCTGCACTGAAAGACCGCGTCCTTCCCATCGGTAACTAGTGCAGTTAATGAGAGCACTGGACACACTGGCACTAAGGAAATTAGTCAGAATTTAATTCTGCCAATAAATTGCCTTGGGCTTGATGGCACACCAAGAGCTTCCCCGGGGGCCTACTTTAAATTGTAGGTGTGTTTTAGGTCTTCATAGATCAGACAATATTGGCTCCTGGGCTACAATAAAATGTTTTTGCTATAATGATCTGTTATTATATTTATGAATCTGCTCAGCACTTGGCATCTCTTCTGCAACAATTTAACACACACCCCTAAACACGCACTTTTGTGATAGGCTGTAAGATAAACCCGAGACACACAGTGGCAGTATGTACTGTATTTCTTCCTTGGCCTTTCTCCATTTTTCTCTCTTAAAACCAATTTCTCTTTAGAATACCTATTAATACAGTGAATGAGATCTGTCTGACTTAAATCAAGCACTTTTTCCACAGGTTAATAAATTGTTGGTGGTATTCATTGCTTGGAAATTCCCTTTGCTTGTCATTTTTTTTGGATTAAGTAAATTTTATCCAAACCTCAAATACATAGTGCTGGCAGTGTAACAATTGGGAATAAATGAATGTATGGCACTTTTATTTTTAGGAAAAATTAGGGTTTAGTTACTTCAGGCCTCTGATTTTTCACCTTTTAATCTTCTCTGAAAAATAATGTGATATCTCTCAATACCTCAACTTCCTCAGTAGACCTCAGTCCCCACCCTCATCTGAGAAGCATCATGTCCTTTATTTCTGAGGACCTACTCCCATCTGCCCACACACACGAGAAGTAACTCAAACTAGGAAAACAGCAAATGCAAGCAAGAGTCTACAAAATATGAAATTAAATCTCAGCATACCTTCCAATTATTTTTTACACACCTAAATACAAGGCAATATATTTCTGTGTATTTGTGTAGGAATATATTGCTTTGTTTAAGAAGTTTGGGAATCGTACTATACATAATATAACTCACTTTTTCCATTTAATGACATTTATGAACACTTTTTCCATGCTTGGTTATTTTGGGATATGTTTGCCTACAACTAAAAAATAAATGTAAGTTTTCATAATCAAAACAAATGTGCTATCTAGCCAGAAGTACATGCAAAAACTAACGCTAAGGATTCAGTCATCATCATTCTTTTACTCAAGTGTCACCTATGAAAAGCATCCCACTTTGTCCATGACACTGGCAAACAGAAAACACGATAGCATAATGGGATTTTGTCACAAATATGGAAGTCATCACAGAGAAAGTTCTAAAAGTCTGTGTTATGTGAGTTATTCTATAAGTAATTTATTTTTTTTTAAAGATTTTACTTATTTATTAGAGAGAGAGCGCAAGCACAAGCAGACAGAGAGGCAGGCAGAGGCAGAGGGAGAAGCAGGCTCCCCGCCGAGCAAGGAGCCCGATGTGGGACTCGATCCCAGGACGCCGGGATCATGACCTGAGCCGAAGGCAGCCGCTTAACCAACTGAGCCACCCAGGGGTCCCTATAAGTAATTTATTTTAATATGTTTCTTTAACCACATTTTAATTTGTTTCTTTCTGTTTTGCAAACCATTACATAATCGAGTTTAGCTTTTCTGTTAAAAAGAAACCGCATTCCTGGGACGCCTGGGTGGCTCAGTCGGTTCAGCGTCTGCCTTTGGCTCAGGTCATGATCCTAGGGTCCTGGAATGGGGTCCTGAATCATTCTCCTTGCTCAGTGGGGAGCCTGCTTCTCCTGCCTGCTACTTCCCCTGCTTGTGCTCTCTCTCTCTGACAAATAAATAAATAAAATCTTTTTTTTTTTTTTTTTTTTTAAAAGGAAAGGAAGAAAGAAACAGCATTCAGGGGGCACCTGGGTGGCTTACTCCATTAAACATCTGACTTGATTTTTGGCTCAGGCTGTGGGATTGAGCATCCTAGTCGGGCTCCTCGATCAGTAGAGAGTCTGCTTGAGATTCTCTCCCTCTTCTCCTCCACCCCTTCCCTTCTCCACTTACCCACCCACACTCTCTTTTAAATAAACAGATAAATCTTAAAAAATAAAAATAAGGGGCGCCTGGGTGGCTCAGTGGGTTAAAGCCTCTGCCTTCGGCTCAGGTCATGATCCCAGGGTCCTGGGATGGAGCCCCACATCAGGCTTTCTGCTTAGCAAGGAGCCTGCTTCCCTTCCTCTCTCTCTGCCTGCCTCTCTGCCTACTTGTGATCTCTGTCTGTCAAATAAACAAATAAAATCTTTAAAAAATAAAAATAAAAACTAAAGAAAGAAATAGCATTCAGAACTAGGTCATTCTCCCAAGAGAATTATTTAGTTCTCAGAGATAAGAAAAGACCAAGAATTTACTTATTCATTTATTTTTAAAGACTTTATTTATTTGAGAGAGACATTGCAAACAAGAGAGAGCACAACCAGGGGAGAAGGAAAAGCAGATTCTGCTGAGCCGGGAGCCTGACTCAGGGCTTGATCCCAGGACCCCATGATTAATACCTGAGCCAAAGGCAGACACTTAACCAACTGAGCCACCCAAGCTCCTGAAGACCAAGAATTTATATAAAATTATTTAATGCATTCATGTCAAAAACAATATATGATTAAATAAATGTCTAGTAATTGCACAATGCATAATTATTATGCATAATGCCTAATAATACTATTTTATGCTTGTATAAACCTTTCCTTATGTGACTTGTGAAAACCTTAACTAATGCTTCCAAAATCATCCCCTGCCTATATACAACATGATGTATCAACATAAAAAATGATTCAGAAACAGTTATGTCCAGCAAGTGCAAAGCAGAGCCCTTTTACCCTACAGACCTAAGATCAGGAGTTACAGAGAGACAGAATTAAGTGTTCTTGTTCACTTTTTTTTTTTTTTTAACTGGACAAACAATTCAGCACTGGAAGAGAGATCATAAATCCCTTCAAACATGGATGAAAAAATCCATTGTCTCTGTAAAAGAAATCCTTTCCTTAAAACAGTTGCCAAAGAGAAGCCACCAGCTGGCCTGATGGTCTGGCCAGCAAAGCTGGCTAACATGGAGATGATTATAAAATGGTAGCCTCCCAGGGACCTGAGCATCCCTGACCAGAGTAGGTGGCCAGCAACTTGAATCCCCTGGGGGAAGTCTCCATCTTTGCAGACCATCTGGCACAGAATATAGAGAACTGTTGGCAGCCAACTCTGGTTATGGAAACTTCCAAACAAATTTCCCACATGTGACTCTGAATGGAGGATCCAATGAGGGAGGCTGAAGTGGGCTACTCTATTATCTTATATGGGCTCATTCTCTTGAAGCAACCAGGTGAGCATATGGGCTCAGGCCTTGGGTCCAGGGTGCCGCTTTGCCCAGGTACAAAGAAATAACAAAATAACAACAAAATTTTAGTGCTTCAAATATATCCATGGTAGTTTAGGTTATGATGCCACTGCCTGGTTTTACTCTGAGAAAATTCTCTACCAAATTTTATCTCACACAGGGGATTCCTGACCAGATCCATGCTTTTTACCAGAGTAGAACAGTTCTCCAATTTAACCCCTTGTGCCCAGGAACAAAGCAGAAGTCCTATAGTAGGAGAGATTGTGGGACTGGACTCAGCCCTTTCCCACACCGATTCAACACCTTCCCTGACTTGATTCAGATCCTATCTCCTCATCATGGCCAAGGGACGGTCCCTTCGTCCCTCCTCTCTTAGCACAAGACCTGGTCTCCCACACAGAGAAGGCGTGAGCTCCCTCCAGGCTAGTCACACATGCACATCCCATACTGTCTATATATATACACATCTGTCCCTCCTTTCCCCTCATCTCAGAGAAGCAGACCTCCTCCCCCCACAAGCCATTCAGCCCCTTGCCTTCTTCAAGATCCCACTGATCATCAACTTTTTCATCTCATTCTCTCACATACATATAAGTTTTATCTGTACTAAACCACAGGCTCTGGAGCAAGACACTCTGAGTTTAAATCCCATTTTTGCTACTTGCTGTGTGACCTTGGGCAAATTACTTAATCTGTCTCTCAGTTTCTTTATCTATGAGATTAGGATAAATACAGCATCTATCTCATGGGGTATTTTGAGGATTAAGTGAGGTGACTTATTTAATGGGTTTATATGGTATCTGACACATAATAAGTCTTTCTTTAGAAGTCATACATATATCATATATATGCATATATGATATATACCTCCACAACTATATTTCCTTAAGAGACTGACCTCAACAGAACCAGCCTAAAGTTCATTTCTCACAATTTTGGTTCCTTTTTTTTTCTCTCAATCCCTACTTTATTGAGTGAACCATTCTTGCTAATGCTCACCCCAAACTGAAAGAACAGGGAGTTCAGTTTCTATGGATGATCCTGGCAACTTCACATACCCTGGTATGATGAATGTGGAAGAAACACATCTCAAATTACACTTGGACACAAGGGCAAGTGCAACTTCTCATGAATTGCTTTTATGCCCAGCCCCAAAGAGTAGAAAGAAAGTAATCTGATCATCCCTGAAAATATTAAGGACTCAGAACCATGCCTAAGAGTCCATGATGAGGTTAAGTCATTTTACTGTCCCCCTCTCCCTCTGCACTTGCCCTCATTGAAAATCTTTCATGAAATTGGGTTAAAACATCAAGGGTAATATTGAAGAGAAAAAGAAAAAAATTACCAAAAGATTCAAATAAACACGTAAGGTAGAACTTCACAGAACCTACTGTTAGCAAAAGAGAATAATAAGAAAATGTAACAGGCAAATGCGCTGGCAATTCTTCTTTTAGCATCTTCTGACAAAACCATCGCTTCTGACAAAACCATCTCTCTGCAGTTATTTTTTTAAACCACTGCCATTCCCATAGGCGCATTACCACCCAAAGCTGGTGTGCACGTCATCACAGCAGTGAGAAGTGCCCCCACAGAAAGCTCCACATGGCAGCGTTAGAGCAAATGTCCAGTCATTGAGGAACTTTCTCCAGTAGGAATGGGAGCCCTGGAGGAGGATTTGGATTGGGCTGTTCCATCTAATCACTTTGTTTTACAGATTAATTCCTTAATCTAGACAATAAATATGTTTAAGTCCCTGTGTACCCAGCACTGGAGAGGTAAGGAACTGGTCTTGAAGTCTGAAATGTCACAGTTAGTCCAAACCCTAGACCAGTGGCCATATCTTCTGACCCCTGGCCAAGGCATTCTCCATCCCACCTGGCTGTTCCTGACATCCCTTTTACTCTGAGAACATGAGTTAGTATCTGCCATGGCATTTATCTTCAGGTAAATTCCTAACTGAAAAGAACACCACAAGGCACCTCGGTGGCTCAGTCAGTTAAGTGTCCAACTCTTGGTTTCAGTTCAAGTCATGATCTTGGGGTCCTGAGATCAAGCTCCATGTTGGGCTCAGCACTCATCGTGGAGTCTGCTTGTCCCTCTCCCTCTGCTCCTCCTCCTGCTCTCTTTCTCTCATAAGTAAATAAAATCACAGAAGAAAGAAAACAACACCATGAGCAAATTTACAAAGAAGGTCCTCTTTGCTCAGGGCCCAGCTGAGCACATAAAAGGCTGACAGAAGCATAATCACAACTGTTAGGACCACCTCTGTGCCAGGACATACTCAAAGTGCTTTGCCTGTGCTGTCCTGTTGAATCCTCACAACCGCCCTCTCAGATGAGTACTCTCGTTATCTCCATGTTACAGATGAGGAACATAAGTTTAGAGAGGTCAAAGAAAAAAAAACTGTGCAGGATCTCATAGCCAGTAAGTGGCAGGTACAGGCCTTGAACTCAGCTCTTTTCAACAAGAAAGTCAGAAATGCAGAACTGTTTTCCACAGCTCTACAGCCTGATCCCATAATACAATAAGCCACTGACTATACTGGTATTTCGGAAATCATAACTTCTGAGATTATACCAGAGCTCTGGCATAGACGAGTCACATAGGATTATTAAATACTCTGTAACCATGATACCATCGGATGGGGAGGATTTATCCCTATGCCTCATGGACTCCTAGGCTCTGTCTGCTAAATCACTTTTTTGGGTTTTGCAAACTAGGCAACAAAAGTGACAATGTTGTTAAATCAAACAGGATCCATTAGTTATACTGTGCCCATATCTCTATGTAAATGTTAAGAGGCTTCTGCTAATTCCCAGAGCCACCTTATCCATCAGTTTCTCTCTAAAGTAGAGGAACCATGCTTGAAGCATATCAGGCACGGCAGCATAATAGAGAACCCTACCACAAGGGGATTTCCCGTGTGTCTGTAATGTTCCACTAATTAAGTCTTAGAAGCATTTAAGACTGTCTTCACTGTGAATACCCACAGTGCAGCCTTAAAGGAAAAAAATCCATTTCCATGAGTTATGCACCAACAAGAGTGAGCAAATGAATTTGAATTGTTAGAGTCCATAACCATATGAAATACAGTTTTCTCTCTATGAAAAAGACTAGTTGTTCAGACATGCAGCTCATAGAAGCCAACTTTAGTAAAATATGCATGTCTTTTTTTTCTTTGTAATGTTACCAAATAACCTAACACACATGCCATTTGTCTGGGTATGACTTTTTTAATCACAGAGCTCCAGAAGGTAAGGACACAGACTTCTTGGAAAAGTGCTAGAGGGAGGTTAGGATAGAAGACTGTTTTGTTTCCAGTAATGGAAAAGGAAACATAATTAAAACATTCATGAAAAGCACTATAGTGTATATAACTTCTCTCACCCACATTTATATATACCTTCAAACAAATCCCGTTACCCATCAAACTCAAAGAAATTAAAACAAAAGTCACCTCTATGACATTTCATCACCTCAGATTATTCTGTTTCCAACAAAGAGAAGCATAAATTGCTTTTAAGATACAGGTCTACCCATGGCTTAGCACAGTTAAACCCACTATAGGCCCAGTTCCATAGCCGTGTATTTAATTAAAAAGCCTACTCCACAATAAAAACAATTCCCTGACTTAGCATGGGCAAAAAACACATGATTTAAGGAAAATACAAGAACCATAGACATGTAATTCCATTTTATTTCCATGGATCCAAGTTTATTCATCAGTTAAACAAGGCTATGGGCTTTAACCCACAAGACTTTTGTAAAGCAAAAATAATAGTAACAATTGAATGGCATTTTTAACTAGGGAACAAAACTGTACAAACACAGACTGGGGCTTGACCACCACCAGGAATCAAAGCATGCACAGGCCATGTCGAAGCTTCTTGACTTTTCTATGAAAAATCCATTTAAACTCTAACTTCCAGCCTCTTCCTTGATCCTATAGTGATCAATTGACTTTTGATTCAGCTCTCCTACTACTCTAATGGAGAGGTTCTTACAGCAAAACTCTTAACCTGCAGGAGGGAAAGATGCTAAAAAATTGGGAATGATACAAGAAGCCAGATTAAAAAAAAAAGAATAAAGTGTTGATGACTGAGTAAGGACTAGAAGCTCAATGAACGTAAAAATATATAGGATTCACAGGGATTCCTTAGAGGCTGAAGAGAGGAATACAGATAAGCCTCCTCTGCCTTGGACTTGAACACTCACTACTGCCACAGGCACTGCGAAGTTTTATACTGACTATAGGAACATTTTACCATCCTTTATCCCATTTACTAGTTGGTTGACATGTCTCTTCCTCATAGACCTACTATATACTCCATGAGGGTGAGGGGCTGTATCTGCCCAGTTTTCTCAAACTTCTGGCACCATGCTTGGCACAAGGTTTGCACCCACAAATGTTTGCTGGTCCATGAATTAACTATTTCATAAAATGCTTCCAACATAACCATGTAAAAAGCTTGGTCTCACATGAAAAAATGCTCCACATCACTCGGCATCAGGGAAATACAAATCAAAACCATAATGAGATACCACCACACGCCAGTCAGAATGGCTAAAATTAACAAGTCAGGAAATAACAGATGCTGGCAAGGATGCGGAGAAATGGGAACCCTCCTACACTGTTGTTGGGAATGCAAGCTGGTACAACCGCTCTGGAAAACAGCTTGGAGGTTCCTCAAAAAATTGAAAATAGAACTACCCTATGACCCAGCAATTGCACTACTGGGTATTTACCCTAAAGATACAAATGTAGTGATCCAAAGGAGCATGTGCACCCGAATGTTTATAGCAGCAATGTCCACAAGAGCCAAACTATGGAAAGAACCTAGATGTCCATCAACAGATGAATGGATAAAGAAGAGGTGGTATATATACACAATGGAATACTATGCAGCCATCAAAAGAAATGAAATCCTGCCATTTGCCACGATGTGGATGGACCTAGAGGGCATTTTGCTTAGCGAAATAAGCCAATCGAAGAAAGACAACTATCATATGATCTCCCTGATATGAGGAAGTAGAGATACAACGTGGGGGGTTTGAGGGGTAGGAAAAGAATAAATGAAACAAGATGGGATCGGGAGGGAGACAAACCATAAGAGACTCTTAATCTCATAAAACAAACTGAGGGTTGCTGGGGGGAGGGGGGTCGGGAGAGGCTGGTGGGGTTATGGACATTGGGGAGGGTATGTGTTATACTGAGTGCTGTGAAGTGTGTAAACCTGGCGATTCACAGACCTGTACCCCTGGGGCTAATAATACATTATATGGTTATAAAAAAATAAAAAAAATTAAAAAAAAAGAAATTCAAAGATAAAAAAAATGCTTGGTCTCAAAACACAGATACTTCTGGTTCTAATTTCCATTTCTTAACTGTATTGAGTGTTTGGTCCATGGAGATTTTTTTTTTTAGATTTTATTTATTTATTTGAGAGAGAGAGAGAAAGAGAACATGAGAGGGGAGATGGTCAGAGGGAGAAGCAGACTCCCGATGGAGCTGGGAGCCCGATGTGAGACTCAATCCCAGGATGTTCAGATCATGACCTGAGCTGAAGGCAGTCGCTCAACCAACTGAGCCACCCAGGCACCCTTGGAGATTTTTTTTTCTTAGTTTCTCTACCTCCCCGGGAAGGAGCATACTAGCTGTGGTGTTAAATTCTAAATGATGCATTCAGACATGAATATGAGTCTATTTCAAAAGGCATATCACAATAAAATAAAATGAAAATGACCCCAAATAACTAGAAAGGGACAAATAAATCACAATATGTTTATTACCATTCATATATTTAACAAATTTTCATTATACTATTTTGTAATAATCTTTCAAATCTATTTTTTTCTCATTTGACAATATTAAGTCCTTTCTTTCTTTCTTTTTTTTAAGATTCTATTTATTTATTTGTCAGAGAGAGAGAGAGAGAGAGAGAAAGAGTGTGTGCAAGGGGGCAGAGTGGCAGGCAGAGGCAGAGAGAGAAGCAGGCTCCATGCCGAGCAAGGAACTCAATTTAGGACTCCATCCCACGACCCTGGGATCATGACCTGAGCCGAAGACAGCCAGTTAACCAACTGAACCACCCAGGTGTCCCTTTCTAAAGTGAAATTAAGCAAGTGAATCCACCAATAACTCCTCCAGTGGCTCCCCATTGATCTCATATGCTAGACCTTCCCCTGGCCCTTCCTTACCTCCTAATACACATGCATCACTCCTTTCCTCTATTCATTCTTTCCCCAAACAGACTGAACCACATCTGGTTTTACAAAATTGCTAAGCTCTCTCTCCCCTCTGAGTGCTCATGTGTGCTGGCCTCTGCCCCAATCTTCTTCTACCTCCTTAGTCCCTGTGCCTTGTAAACTCCTATTCATCTTTCAGATCTTAGCTAAGACTTCATTTCCTCCAGAAAGCCTTTTCTGAGCACCACTACCACCCCCAACATGCAGTTAGGAGCCTCCTCTGTGCCTCTCATAATGCCTAGATCATATCTCTGTGCTATCCTCTTCTTACCAAAGTAATTGCTTGTTACCTGTATTCCAAGACAGTAGTCGCTTAGTATTATTGAACGAATGCATGCCAAGAATGAATGCATGCCCACTAAAGAAGTGAGATAGATGACAGAACACTGTCCCTCTGAGAGTTTATGTTTTTTAACTCAACCATATGAACGAATAAGAAAATCATCTTACATCATGGCCCGTTCCCAATAACAAGTAGTTTCTGTGGAACTAAGGCCCAAATTACTGCTTCCATTTGAAGAGCCTTAATAGTTCCTGAGGCAACTTTATATAATAGAGATGGGAAGATTATATAATAGTCATCATCCACTAAATGGGGTACTATATTGCTTTTAGAAGCCCAATTTTAAGTTGTTTTTATTGCTGATGTGAGAATTACAAATGTTTCATCATTCCCAGATCTGTTCATGATTCACTGAGACTATATAAAGGGAGTCTTTGATTTTCACATTGTTTTAAATGTTCAGTCTCTGTTGGATTTTGTTTGCCCCTGCACACTGACAGTCAATAAATGTTTAATGACAATGGGAATGATCATGATACAATGGCAACAGAAATAAATAATCTAAAATGGTGCCATATTGCCAAGAGCTTGGTTATGCCCTGAAGGCTCTAAACCCGTTTTATGCGAGGCTCGTTTTCCTAGCCGGACAACATCATGAAAGAAATTCTCAGTTTTAAAAAGAAAACCAATTCTGAAAGATGTTGTTGACACCTGTGACCCCATGGAAATTATTTCAATCTGTGGGCAATTTGTTTTCAGTCTTTGTGTACAGCACCGAAAATTCAGTCGGCTCTCTCACACACCACCTATCCAGCATTCGCTCGCCTTTCTTAGCTCATCAAGATACAAAATAATCTAAACAAAATGACTACACTGACATTTCCTTCAAATACCATAATAATTGCTAAATTGGACTCACCAGAGACAAAGGGAAATTTTATTTTCTGTTGATCACATACATCTTTTTATAGATGAAAAACCACGCCACTTTCATCCTCCACCAGGCTGTTTCTGCCAACAACTGTGACTGATTGGGATTCTCATAAAGCCCCCAGCCTCCTACAAGCATGACAAGAGTCAAATTAGGTGGGCTGGGAGCAAAACAAAGAGGTCCAGAAAAGGAATCATCTGAAACTCAGCATTTTGACAGAGCCTTCTTTGTGCTGGTGTGCATGCTGCCTCATTAAATGATGTGTAAAGGTCAGAGGTTAATCAACTTCAATTTGGCATGCATATTGAGTAGTTTTTAGTCATCATTTTATATTTCCAAATGAAAAGAGGCAAGAAACACTTCAGGTTAATGGAACATTTTCTAATGATGACTTTTAACTCTTCTGAGACAGAATTTCTCATTTAACTTTGGGGGTTTTTTCCCCTTAAAAACACTAAAAGACATTCAAGGCATAAATGTCTAGGTTGCCCTTTTTTGACAGGTTTATTGAGGTATAACTGATATTTTAAAAAATGCACACACCTAAAGTGTACCATTTGGTAAGTTTTAGCATAAGTATACACAGATGAAACCATCACCTGCAATCAAGATAATGAACACGGCCATCATCCGTTTGAGGGGATCTCTTTTGTTTCTGCCTGCCCATTACAATCCCTCCTTCCTACTCTTGCCCCACTCTACTCCCAGGCAACCACTAATCAGCTTTCTGTCACCACAGATTAATTTACATAATCTAGCAGTTTATATGAATGGAATCATATAAAATGTCCTCTTTGCAGGCTGGCTTCTTTAACTCAGCACAATTCTTTTCAGGTGTATCCATATCGCTCATGTATCAATGGCTAATTTCTGTTTATTACTAGTAATATCCCATTACTTGGATATGCAATAGTTCACCCATTCACTTGCTAACGAACATTTGGATTGTCTGCCAATGCTTATGCTTATTACAGATATAGTTGTAAACATTTGCATACAATGTACAGACATATTCTTTCATTCATTCTTGAGTAAATATCTTAGTGTGCAATGACTGCAACGTAAGGTAGGTCATATTTAACTGTTTCCGAAAATGTTTGTATCATTTTACATTCCCATCAACAGTGTTATGAGAGTTCCGGTTGCTCCATATCCTCACTAACACTTGTACTGGCCAATCCTTTATACAAATAGAAATCTTTGTCTAACCCAAGTCATAAAGGCTTTCACCCCTTTTCTTCTTTACATTTTATGAGTTAGATTTTATAGTTAGGTCTATGATCTACTCGAGTTTATATTTGTATATGGTGTGAAGTATACATGCAGGTTTATTTTTTGTTTATAAGTATCAAAAGTACTTGATCTGGAGCCATTTGTTGAATGGATATAGTTTTCCCACTGAATCAGCTTCGCACTTTGTAAAAAAAAAAAAAAAAAAAAAAAAAATCTACTGATCTTTCCACTCAGGTTTTTGTAACCTAAAACTACTTTAAAAACCCTACTAGTTACTTTTAAAATCAAAAGAAGTCAATTGATCATATATGTGTGGGAGATCAACTTTTAATGCCCACTTTTTTCTCCATAGGCTACTTAAAATAAAGCATCTAACAGTGGATTTGATTAGAAACATGATAGCAAATACCTGTCCCTACAGGAAGTTCTAGTATTTGTTAGAACTCTCAAAGATTATGCAAAGACAAAGAAGAAAACAGAGTTGTAATTTTATATTACAAGGAAATTTTTATATCAAAGGGAAAGAGGATGCTTCCCAAGGAGCACAGAAGATAAGCATTTCTCTCTGCTCCATACTCAACTCTATTAAACAAAATAAAAGAAGTAAAAAGACATGAAGCCCCAAGGCTAAAGAATACAGGAGAATAGACAACAGCCAATGAGAGAGAAAGACAAAATTTTGGAATCTGGAAACCAGAAGGATGAATGGTCAATAACCCAGCAGACTCGAGAAAATTAGGCATTAAGTAATGATGGTAAGGAAAGCCAAAAAGAAGTAAGCCAATTCTACATAAGAACCCAGGAACTGGAGATACCAGTTATCTCTGAAGTCAGGATACTGGATGAAGCTGAAATGGGAAAAAAGTTTCTCTTCATATGGGTCCCTTTCCATCTTGTCTCTCTGAAAGGACTAATTTGGTCTTCCTCACAGCAGAGTTGTTGATGTCCAAGAGCAAGTGCCCCTAGAGAGAAAGAGCCAAGTGGAAGCTGTATTTTTTTTTAATGATTTAGCTACTCAAAAGTAACATAACATCACTTCTACCATATCCTATTGGTTGGAGTAGTTACAAGTTCCTGCCCAGATTAAAACAGAAGGTGGGGAGAAGAACAACATAGACCCCACTCTCAGCAAACAGTGTCAGTAACATTGTAAGAACATGTGAGATAGGATATATTGATTGGTATAGCCATCTTTGGAACATAAAATCTGCCACAACCACTAACAAGTTTGACCGCTTTATTTTATAGACAAGGAAATAGAGGTCCACAGAAATCTGTATGATTCAAATCACACAACCAATGGCAGAGGAAACTAGAAATTGGGTATCTGAACTTCTAGTCCATGTTCTTCCCCACCAACTTACACTGCCTCTTTTTTTTTATTTTTTTGAGAGAGAGAGTGGGGGAGGGGAGAAGGGCGAGGGAGAGAGAGAATGCCAAGCAGCCTCCACACCCAGCATGGAGCTGAGGTGGGTCTTGATCTCATGACCCTGAGATCATGAGCTAAGTCAAAAATCAAGAATCAGACACTCAACCAACAAAGCCACCCAGGCACCTTGTCTCTTAATTTTTATAAAATTCTCACTGGTGAAATGACAGAGTATTTAGTATAATTAAAGTCTGGATAGAGAGTATTTAGTATAATTAAAGTCTGACTCCTATATATATTTTTCTTGATTTAGTAAATTCAGGCCACATAGAAATACTATTAGCCAGTAGAGCAATGAAAGGGCATTTAAAAAAATAATTCTCAGACAAAAAAAAGATAATGAAAGCAATGAAGGAAAATTTTTAAGTTAATCTTCCTCATTGCTGAGTCTGAAGACATTATAAAATCTATGAATATGTTTCCCATAGATAGTATCTTTTTCTCAGAAAAAGGGATTAATACAAATGTTCTAGTGTGATTTAAGTCTCTAACCACAGGAATCTGGCATAGTTCTCTGACCATGCTAATTTCCAATATTATTACTCATTTTGAGATATTTTACTCTGCTAGTATATAAATTAATAGTAACAGATCAATTAGAGGTTACCTATTGTAATGAATGGAAGTGTCATCTTAAATCAGATGTAACTCATCAGCAACAGAAAAGAAGAATTAAAAAATAAAAAGGAGATTAAGGACTTCTGCTGAAGTAACTAGCAGACTAACCTATATGACCAACCTTCATATCAGGAATAGCAAGAAAATCTCAATAAGTTAAAAAAACAAAGACATTTTCTAAAGCACTGGAGAGCAACCAAGGCTTCCAGAATTTGAGGGCTAATCCTTGCGAGAAGGTAAATGCACTGGAATGACCATGACACCTCCTACCAAATGCCTTTTCTTTAAAGGCATTTACCAACTCCTAAAAGGCTCAGGACTAAGTCAAGTGGAAAACAGTGGCTCAGAGATTTTATCAACCTTAAAGGGATAGAAAGATAAAAATTATAATTTAGGATAGTCAGGAATTAGGAGCAGGATCCAGGAGAAAAGGGAATCACAGAAAAACTAGCTAGAAATGCTTGGCCACTTTTCCCTTTGAGCAACTTACTAATTCCTAAATCACAAAAAGTGAGAAGCCAGGAAGCCAACCAAAAAGCAACAGCTAAATCTAAGCCAAGCTGTCAACTGTCTTTTGTGCTAGAGAGATAGAAATTGAAGTTCTAGGCCGAGCAAGGAAGAGATGATCTGATAAATACCCCAGGCTTTCAGTTCAGACCCCCGAAATGTTATGTCTTCCCAGTAAAGAAAAACAGAAATAGACCAGCTCCCACAAAGACTTAAATCTTGAATCCATCCTTGAAACATCTTTCTCCCTAATTCAATCAATGACTTTCCTTCACTCTCTGTACCATTAAGACAAAAAAAAATAAAACTAACTCCTCTCTGGACTAGGATAACATCAGACTAGAACACAGAAGAAAAAAATTAAAAATGCAAAAAGAGGGGGCTTCTGGGTGGCTCAGTCGGTTAAGCACCCAATTCTTGGTTTCAGCTCAGGTCATGATCTCAGGGTTGTGAGATCGAGCTCTGCATCAGGCTCGGAGCTGAGCATGGAGTCTGAATGAGGTTCTCTCTCCTTCTCCTCCCCTGCTCCTCCCCTCTTCTCCCTTCTTATGCATGTGCACACGCTCTCTCTAAAATAAAATCTTTTTTAAAATGCAAAAAGAACACAAGAGAATTGTATAATATGGTAAATGGCTAACACCTGTATACAACCAAAGTTTCAGAGAGAAGAAGTAAGAAAGAATGATGTAAATGCTCAATGAGAATCTTCAAAAACTAACAAAAACCATCCCAAGCCCTGGATTAAAGAAACTTTTTAAACACAGGCAGAAGAAATACCCAGAAAACCACACTTGAATACATCATGTAAAACTGATTAAAGCTAAAGTCAAAGAGAACATCTTAAAAGGAGCCAGAGAAGAAGAAACAATAAACTAGTTGACTTGTCAAAAGAAAAAAAAGAAATCAAAGAAAATTCATTGATATCACTGAATTGCAGGAAGATAACTTCCAATTTGCCATTACACACCTAGCAAAATATACTCCAAATATGAAAGAAAAATAAAGATATATCCAGGCAAATAAAAGCTTTAAGAACTTATCACCAAAAGATCCACACTAAAATAAATATTTAAGTAGGTACCATGATTTCGGACAGAAGCACAGGAATGCAGGATAGAATGGAGAATGTAAGAGAAGAGAATGGAAAAGAAAACATAAATGTGTAGTCAAAGTCAAATGACTATTAACTTTATATTATTTATTATTTTTTAAAGACTTTAAGTATTTATGTGACAGAGAGAGAGTGTATGTACAAACAGGGGGAGAGGCAGGCAGAGGGAGAAGTAGAAGCAGGCTCCCCACTGAGCAGAGAGCCCAATGCAGGGTTCCATCCCAGGACCCTGGGATCATGACCTGAGCTGAAGGCAGATGCTTAACCAACTAAGCCACCTGGGTGTCCCCAAATGATTACTAACTTTTTAAAACAATAATGATTGGGTGCCTTGTGGGTCAGCTGGGTAAGCTTCTGACTCTTAGCTCAGGTTTTGATCTCAGGATCATGGGATCGAGCCCCACGTCCAGTTCTTAGGATCCTCTCTTTTCTATCTCTTCCTCTCCTTCCGCCCTGCCATCCCCCACACAAATAAATAAATAAATCTTTAAAAAAATTAAACAATAATGATTATGCAGCTTTACAATATATGTAGAAGTGAAATAAATAACAAATAGCACAAAAAGCAAGGGGGGGTAAAATAAGATAAAGTGTTCTACAGAGCTTGTATTGATTGGGAAGTGGTAAAAATACTAATGTTCAGTAGTTTTATTTAGTCAAGCAAGGATATGTGTTGCAATATCAAGGGCAACTATTAAAAGCATAACTTGGGCAAACAAAACTATTGAGCTAATGGAGGGGAGAAATTAATTTAAAATATTTAATTCATAAAAGCCAAAAAAAAGAGAAAAGGGAGAACAGAGAACACAGGGAAAATACAAAATAAGGGATAAAACAGTGCATATATATAACCCAAATACATCAGTAATTACATTCAACGTGGGAATATATAATAATGCATTGTTATGATTTGAATGTTTGTATACCTTCAAAATTCATAGTTTGAAATCTTAATGCCCAAGGAGATGGTATTAGGTGAGACCTTCGGGGAGGGGGGGAGCTTAGGTCATGAGGGTGGAGCTCTCATGAATGGATTTAGTGCCTTAGAAAAGAGGCTCCAAGGAGATCCCCTCCCCATCTACCACGTGAGGACACAGGAAGATGTTGCTGGCTATGAACCAAAAGAGGGCTTTCATCAGAAGGTAACTGTGCTGACACCTTGATCTTGAACTCAGCTTTCAGCACTGTGAGAAAATTTTCTGTTGTTTATAAGCTGCCCAGTCTGAGGTAGTTTGTGAGAGCAGCCGAATGGAATGACACACACTTAGCCAACTCTCAAGATTTCAGATGTTACAAATTTTTGGCTATTACAATAAGGCAACAATAAAACTATTTAAAAGTAGTGTGTGACAGTCTTTCTAGGGTGCTATGTAAAAGTGGAATCACTAAAGGCTGAAAATCTTTTACTTCATCAGGTCTTACCAAACTGCTTCCATCTTAGGACAGCTCCTCTTTCACCCCATTCTTGCCAATGCTCAGGACTACCACACTGGTAAAAATTTGCCATTTATGCGGCTATCTCTGTTATATACCAATGTTCCACATGTAATATGTTGTCTAACTGCTTACCTTTGTGCCAGTATTACACTGTTTTAATAGCTATTGCTTCACATTGAACCTTACTATCCAATAGGATACCCTTCCTCCAATTCTTTGAATTTCTTTTGGCTCCTCTAGGCACTTTACTATTCCATATGAACTTTGGTTTCAACTTGTCAAGTTTCGAGATAAAATGACTTGCTGGAACTTCTTTTAGAATAAATTAACTTTACAGATTAATTTGTGGAGAAATAACATTGATATTGAGTCTTCTCATCCATAAACTTGTTACATATCTCCATTTATTTAATTCTACTTTATTTACTTCAGTAAAGTTTTATAATTGACTTAAGGTCTTACACATCCTTTGTCAAATATATTCTCAGTATCTTGAAGCTTCTATCATTACTGTGAAGGATATTACTTTTTATATTTTCTAAATTTTTGTGTATGTTGAACTTGTATCTGAAAACACTGGTGAAATCTCTTGTGAGTCCCAAAAATTCATCTGTAAACATCCTTTTATTTTTAAAAGAGTATTTAACAAAGGGCAAAGGAACTTCCAAATCAAATATCCGAATCCATTATCTCCTGAGCCAAGGAACTGAATATAAAGCTTTAAAATAGAGAGGGAAAGAAATATATATTTTCTTTCCATTTCCTTTTTATAAATACCAACTACCACATGATTTTACCCCTACTATGAGGTCTTGTATGAATAATGACACATATTCAGTGGTGGCTCTGGAGAAAGGGTCAGTCTTTTTTTTTTTTTTTTAAAGATTTTATTTATTTATTTGTTAGAGAGAGAGAGAGAGAGCACGAGCACAGGCAGACAGAGTGGCAGGCAGAGGCAGAGGGAGAAGCAGGTTCCCTGCTGAGCAAGGAGCCGGATGTGGGACTCGATCCCAGGACGCTGGGATCATGACCTGAGCCGAAGGCAGCCGCTTAACCAACTGAGCCACCCAGGTGTCCCAAAAGGGTCAGTCTTAAAAGCATGTCACTGTGCCTTCAACAGAACACAGAGTTGTCCCATCAGAAAAGCTCACCTGGAATTGTCAAAGACCCTTTAGGCTGTTAGCCTGAGATGTGTTCTCTGTCCCCTCCTCTAAGTATTCTACAGTATGTTCTAGTGTAAATGTAGAGCACCTCATTAACTTGGGGCCTTCACTGAGGACCATTTCAGTATTATTTTTAGACTTTAGCAAAGCCCAATATAAGAAATAGACACCTGAATAAAGCCCCAGCACATCTGATTTTCTCTAGATATGGTCTCTATTTGCTCAATATTTCTTAGACAAATTCTTCATGATAAATTTCTCCTGTCTGTATTCCTATTCGTATTTTTATTAAAAATGTAGTATATGCTTATTGTAAAAAAAAAAAAATGTTTTCAAGCCATATAAAAAGCTCCCACATCCCTCTTTTCCTGTCCACACAAGTCCCATGCAGAGGTATCTAAGTAGTCAAGATTCTTTCCATTGCAAGAGACAGACCAGTAGTTTGAAGGAAGCTCAATGCAAGAGAGGAGTTTGAAGGCCACTAGGGCAGAACAAGGAATCAAAGCAACCACTCTGAAAACCAGGGCAGTACCAGTGGCCCCAGGGAACAGACCTGGGGTGTGAACTTCTTTTCTTGTCTCTGCTTATACAAGCAGAGGACAGGGCTTCCGGTGACTAAGGGATCTTATCCTTGCATCACTGTCATCTGACAGGAAAAGGGATTTTTTTTTTCCTCCTGTAGAAAAAATGTTAGGGACATGCTCTGATGGGCTTGGTTTAGGTCAAGGGAGCACTGCAGTTGGCAGCACTGAGGAACTCATAGCTGAAACAGGAGAGGGTCATTCCCTTGAGGGAGAGGGACGGTGTCCTCAAAAAAAAGGGAGTGTGCCGAGGAGCCAAAGTGTCTGATGACTTTGTATTACCATCAATAGTTGCCTGGGTATCTTCCAGACATTTTCTTCACATTTAGAAACATATAAAAATATTCTTTCCGTTTTTTACACAAATAAGAACATAGTATGCCAAGGGTTTTTTTTAGGGAGCTTATCAAGGAAAAGATGTTCTTCACGAAGTGCTAGTATACTTTCTTTTGATCAGATAATGAGTATTTTCTAATCCACTATTTCTTTCTCTTGATTACCAGGAAGATCAGAGCTAAATTTAATGTTCAGTTACCATAACTATATTAAATCTCATGGTCAGGATACTCACTTCCTTCTTCTTCGTATGCTTTTAGATTTCTAATTCCTGGCTAGTCTAGCCTTATTGTACAAGGCAGTGTCTCTTACTGTACACCCCATATAATTCTTCTTGAAAGCAGAGAGGATTTTTACAGGTTCTTCTAATACTTAGTATTTTAAAACTTGTATTATATTTTTCACTAAAAAATATTATCTTTCATTATGAAAGTAATGAGTGCTTATTATACAAAATCTAGAAAAATAAGTGGAAAAGTAAGGAGGGAAAAAATCACCTAGGTTCCCACCACCCGTTATTATTTAGTGAGTTGTTTAGTTTTTTGTGTGTTTATTTGTTTAAGTAGGTGCCACACTCAATGTGTGGCTTCAACTCACCACCCTGAGGTCAAGAGTCACATGCTCTACTGACAGCCAGCCAGGCACCCCGCACTGCTTAGTTTTAAATATAGGAGAAAAAAACAAGTTATATAATCAGCTCAGGTGAACAGACACCTTGCTAATCAAAAAAATCCCTGGAGCCTTTAAATTATGGGAAAATCCAAGGAAAAGAAAAAATTTAACAACAAAAAAAAAGGAGATCTCTTGAAATTTTGAAAATGGTGTCCAGAATTTATTCATACTATACTAATAGTCTACTAGTCCATCCTTCCCCAATATTGTCTACCCACACCTAAAGTAGGACAGAGCTGAGGGGCACCTGGGTGGCTCACTTGGTTAAGCATCTGCCTTCACCTCAGGTCATGGTCCCAGGGTCCTATGGAGCCTGCTTCTCCCTCTCCCTCTGCTGCTCACCCTGCTTATGCCCTCTCACTCTTGTTCTCTCTCAAATAAACAAAATCTTTTAAAAAAAAGAGCTGAAAAACAAAATATTAGCTTTTTGTTAAGCATCTACAATTATATTTGCCCATAAATTCAGTGGGAAAATCATTCCAACTAAAACAGAAAGTCCTATTTTCTAGTATCAAAGCCAAAATAGTGGGGTTTTTTAAACACACATTAATAACTGTATTAGTAACCTTTCGATCCTCAGTTGTATAAAGTTGCCAAGGTAACAGTAACAAAAGAAAACCCTAGAAAAACTTTGAGAATTGTGTGCATGCCTGTTTCCCTACAAACAGAGGTTAAATTTTGACTATGAAAGAAAATAACGGGAGTAACTGATGTGGGAAACAAAGGCAGAAGAGAAATTATTAAATTTCCTTACTATCTGCAGCCCACTGATGAGTCCTTGAAACAGACAGAGTGACATTCCTCTAGGGACTCAGCTTCCTCAAAGGTGACACTTCACTCAGGACAACAGGCAATCTTAGCCTGACCCCCAGCCCCCACCCCAGAATCCTGTAAGTCTACTTTACATATAAAAATTCATTTAGAAATTCCTTTATCCGTACACCCAATATAGTGTTGGCAATCATCCCCCAAGCAGACGGCCCACTGATAAACATCTGAAGGGTCTCATGACTAAGGTTTTATCAGACTGTAATAAGTGACCTTGTCCTAACACTAGGATCCTGGAAACCTGGCTTCCAAAATACCTTGGAGGCTTGTGTTGTCCCTAAACCCTTTCCATCTTGAAGGTATAAAACCAATCACCCCTCATAATCCCAGTTTCTGCCCACTGGTCCTGTCCCCATGCTTTTGCACCAAAGATGTCTCAAGAATTCTTTCTTGGCGGTGGGCTTTGAACCCTAATGTCTTTCCTCCATCAGTAACCATACCAAATGTTTAATCCCTGTATTAGTCCACTTAAGCTGCCATAGCAAAATGCCACAGACTGAGTGGCTTAGGCAACAGTAATTCATTTTGTCACTGTTCTGAATGCGGGATGTCTGAGAATCACCTACCAGCATGATTGATTTCTGGTGAGGCTACTCTTCCTGGCTTATAGATGGCTGCCTTCTTGCTGTGTGATCATGTGGCCTTTTCTTGGCATGTGCACACGGGGGAAGACAGAAAGCTCTGGTCTCTCTTTATCTTCTTATAGGCACACTAATCCTATCAGATCAAGGTCATACTACTATGACCTCATTTAACCTTAATTATCTTCACAAAGGCTCTATCTCCAAAAACAGTCACATTCAGGTCTAACGCTTCAACATATGAAGGGAGAGGAGGGGCACAATTCAGTCCACAGCAATCCCTTTGCTCTGATAGTCATATCTCTGGCAATAATTTCACTTGGCTCTCAGTGTATTGAAAATAAGCACTTCCGGAGGCGTGAGCTCGTTACCTCTTCTCTGAATAACTTTACCAATAACTTCGCATGACAAATACATGTTTTTGAAAAACTAAACTTGATATAAAGATACATGTGGGAAGATACATGTGTGTGAATGTGTGAGTGTGTAGAAAGAGAGAGATTCAAAGTTCATTCATTTCTGTGTCATCAGACACTTTCAGCTATCACCTTAAGATCTGGGTCCTAAAACATCCAGTGTCACGTACCTAGCTAGGCTGGCAGGTAGATGGACAGCTATGGTACCAGGAACTAGAACTCAGTGACTAAAGTGGGTATACATGAAGTAAATAGATTCAGAAAAGACAATGCAAGCTGGAACTACAGCATTTTGTTTTTCCTTCTCTTTTGTGTAAAATGTGCTTATGTTCAAATATAGAACCAGAAGACTATTTGGGGTCAGGATTTAAAATAGCCCCACTCTTTGTATGTCCAAGTAGCATCTTTGCCTTTGAGTTCTTGTATCTGAAGTAAAAAACTAAACATAAAGAAAAACATAAATCAAACATTTTGGCCCTTCCCTGGTCTTCCTACCATGGGCTGACTCTATTCTGCATGTATTTTTCCCCATGACATCTGAAGTACAATATAGAAATTCATCCTTCTAGTGAACTGGGCCTTTTCCCAAGATTTTTATTTTGCATTTAACAAAATAACAGCAAATTTCAGGTATTAGAAGGATCGAAACAACCTCTTCTATTCTGTTGTCCTTAGAACACCATCTTTTATTCATAGCTTCTCTTGTGGTGCTGGGAGGCAGATTCTGTTGCTATAGCAACGCCCTGCATATCCTTGGGGATAGCTTACAGTTTTACTTTTTTTTTTAACAACAAAGAGCCATTGATACTACATGTTGCCAAAGGTTACAAAAGTTGAATTCTAAAATGAAAATATTTCTTCTATAGAAGTGGTACACCATATGCGTCCCACAAATTCAAAGAGATATGTAAGGATATGACCTTTGTTTGAACACTGATGAATCTAGCATAATACTGCTTGGCTTCAATGGATTATTCACAGCAGAAGTAGTTGAAGTGTATGCCTTGTTTTCTAAGACCACTGTGGGGGATAAGGAGTTTATTCCCAGTATCTATAAAGATCCAAGAGCAAGAAAAGAAAAAAAAAAAAATCAAAGGTACCATCACTTACATTTTGTTTGTTACGTAGTAATCACATTCCCATCCTCACCCCCACCAAAATGAACTGCTATATCAAAATCCAATTACACTTTGACAGTAAATAGATCCTTAAAGAGTGGTTGTGGCTGAATCCTTGTTCCTCAGAATAGATATTAAATATATGAGAGCCTCAAGAGCTCTGAAATCTGTATTCCTAGCTTTGTTTTAACTGGATTCTCTTCATCTATGGAAAAAAAAATTCCTTAGCTAGCTGTTTTGTAAAACCAGGAAAAATATTTCTTTTCAAGTATTCTTTTCAAGATAAGTTATCTCATCTCTCTAGAAATCTGAAGGGATGCACTGAGAACCACAGATGAGGAGTGAGAGGCCCCGAAGAATCGCTTCCTAGGAAAACAACCATAAGAGTTTAGAAAGGATCAGGACATGGGAATCTGGATTTTGCTCAATAACAAGAGAAGAAGCTACAGGCTGAAAGTGTAGGTAAAATACAAGAGCGAATCCCAGTCTCCTCCACTCACTACAGCCTGGGCAAATTCACTTGGGTTAGAAGACCCTCCCGGCAGACCAAGCAAACCCCATAATTCAAGGCCATTCATTCATTCATTCATTCATCATTATTTACTAGGTATATGTTATGTTCATTATTTACTAGGTATATGCTATGTTCCAAGCCACTTGAAAGCTTTTCAAATGCTTACTAAATGCCTGATTGTACTCTTAAAGACTTAGTCTCTAATAAAGTCTCTACTGATACAGTTTCTATAGCTATAATATAGAGAACTGTATTAAAAATAACAGTGTTACAAGGTAATCATAGCTAGTAATAACAGCCATACAGACAGTGGCATCTCCCACTGAAAGAAACCAAGTTTCCTTGGAGAAATGACTGACTCACAGCCATGAGCATCTTGTTCAAGGAAGCCAGGAAATGCTTAAACACCAATAGACTCATGTCAAAAGAATAGTGGTGCTGGTTTGCGGCCACATCCCACCTTGAGCATGAAAATTAATGACAGAAATAATATGCTAAATGAAAAACAAATGCATGAGTCCATAGTGAAAGTCGGGAGAATAAGAAAGTGGGGCGGGAGGAGAGAGAAGAGCACAGAAAGGGGAAAAACAAAAGAGGAAAGTTCTACTTTACAGGAGAATACCGACTGTTATGGGTTGAATTGTGTCCCACCCAAAATTCATTTGCTGAAGCCCTAACTCTCAGTGTGACTGTTTTTGGAGATAAGGCCTTTGGGGAGGTTAAATTAAGGTTAAATGAGGTCATAAAGATAGGACTGTAATCCTACAGAACCTGTGTCCTCATAGGAAAAGGAAGAAACACCAAGGGGTTCTCTCGTTCCACTAGCACACAGAAGAGGCCCTGTGAAGATATTGGAAGACAGGTGTCTACAAGCCAGGAAGAGAGGCCTTGCCAAAATCCAACCCTGATGACAATTTGATCTTGGACTTCTGCCTCCAGAACTGTGAGAAAAATGCATACTTTCTACTGTTTAAGCCACGCAATCTGAGGTATTTTGTTTTGACAGCCTGAGCCACACAGTTAATATAACAGCTAATATTAAGAAAATGACAGAACTGGGGCACCTGGGTGGCTCAGTGGGTTAAAGCCCCTGCCTTTGGCTCAGGTCATGATCTCAGGGTCCTGGGATCGAGCCCTGCATTGGGCTCTCTGCTCAGCAGGAAGCATGCTTCCCTCTCTCTCTCTCTCTCTCTGCCTGCCTCTCTGCCTACTTGTGATCTCTCTCTCTGTCAAATAAATAAATAAAATTTTAAAAAAAGAAGAAAATGTCCTTAAAGGCAGGGATCAGGGCTTAACCCAAATTTCTGTATCTCCTAAAGAACCTAGTTGAACTTGGTTACTCATGGTGATATATCCTCTGCCTGCTATGCTAGATTAGGGCTTCTCAACTCTGACTACATGTTGGAATCACCTGGAAAGATTTAAAAAAAAAAAATCTGATGCTTGGACCCCACCCCCAGATATTTTTATTTTGTTGGTCTGGGGTGGGACATAGACCTCAATATTTTCTAAAATTCCCATGGTATTTGTAAAAAGTTAACATTTTGTGTTTCTCCTTAGTGAAATGGCAGTGCTACTGCTGCCAACTTTCTACCCCCTTTGGAGGAAGCTGGAGTACCAGAGGGAGGCAGGTGTATATTCTAACACATCTGCCTTCTCCTAGGATCAGTGCTCGTCCTCCAATTTCTTGAGCAATCTCAGATCATTTGTAACACCTTCATGTAGGTTGGATAGGGGAAGAAAAATATCTTTTTCCTCTATCCTTCTGGGACCACTCTAATGAGAGACAGATTAACAAGAGGAAAACATACACATTTATTTAATATACATTTTACATGACACAGGAGCCTTATAAGGAAGTGAAGACCCAAAGAAATAATTAAACCTGAGACTTTTTATATTAGGTTTGATGAAGAGTAGAAAATTGTGGGAAAATATGATGAGACAGAGGGCATGGGGTAAGCATAGTAAACTGGGGGAAGCTTAGCAAATCTCCTCTTCTGTGTCCCTTCATCTTCAGAGAGAAGGATGCTCCTTTCCTCTGGGTATAGGGAAGTCACCTCTCACCTGAGGTTTCATGACCTTCTTCAGGGGAAGGTCAGAAAGTCCTTCCTGCACCTGCTGTTTCTCAGACTCCTTCAGCTTAAAATAGTCAATATGCCAAAGTCCTATGTTTGGGGATAGTGATTCCGGAAACTCATCTGTTGTTAATATAAAATGGATCGATCTGGGCTTCAATTTATCAAAATGGATAGTTACACCTAATGCTGTTCTTTCTTCGGTTGGTGAAAACTGTAAAGGCGAGTAAACCAGAAGTCTGGGTGAGGTTTCATAGCGCAATCATTGCCTGAACAGCAGAGACTTTCACGGTTTCAGTGCATTATTTGATCATTCGGACTTTCGCAATTCAGAAAATATTTTCATTTGTGCCCTAGAGAAACCAAATCAAAAGGTAGACGATTCAAATGAGAGAAGAAATAGAGATGTGTAGGAGGGGAAATCAGAGTCAGCAAGCATAATAAGAATATGAGAATATGAGCATTTTAGCACATCTATCTAGCCAGCTGCCAATGTTGAAAAACAAGTTCTGATAAAAATATACCCAGGTGCTGATTGGAATGCTGAGCATGTCCCACAGTCCTTCAACCACGATAGCCCCTCCATCTTGGCTACAACCCTGGTGGTCTAGGTTTCATTTCCCTGCTCTTGGCTGTGCCCTTAGAGACCTTGAATGCTGGGAAGGCACCATGTGTCATTAGTAAATATAAAAAGAAAAGGCACTCACAGTGCACAATAAGATATAATTACTAATAAGGCTCCTGCTTCTTCAAAGGAACCAGGACTAGACTACTACCAAAACTAACCAATTCCTCACTAACAGACACACAACCATGGATAAGTCACCTAAACTCTCAATGTTCAAGTTTTCCTGTCAGAGATAATGAAGTGCTTAATTCATAGGGTGGTTATGAGGATTCAGTAAGAGAAGGCATGTCAAATGACTAATACAGTTCCCTCATATGTAGTATCATTGGCTAAATGGAAACTATTACTATATTATTAATATAGTGATAAATCCAAACCCAGCAGTTTTGTGCATGGAAAAACAAAATAAATGAATGGAAATCCAAATTAACCCCTATTTCTGTTCATTTGTATATGAGAAAGCTTTGAAATTTCAGCAGATGGTAATGGACTGATGTATGCCAACTTCGTTTTGACAGTATCTTCAAACAAAATTTAGGTATTTAAACCCACTGTCCTTTAAAAGAAAACCCAAAGATTAACTGCTTCTAGAAAAAATGGCTTCAAATTGTATAAGTTGCCATTACTTCTGACTAAACCTAAGACACGCCCTCCAAATTAATAACAAAGGTGATATTACAGTGGGACCGTTCCCACACATTGCCAAGACATTTTAGTTAACTAACAGTGAGGCATTTGAGACTTTAAATTTTTAACTGAAAAGAATAATGCAAATGAGATTTAAAAGCCATGTTGGGTAAGAAGACATCGAAGAACAATATGTTAAAGAGTTGGAAACCAAAGGAGCAAAAGAGATATGATAAGCCTTAATGGAGCAAAGGAAGGGAGAATTTAATGATTACTTCATGAAAGAAAGAAAAAACTTTCCTCTACTTTCTCAGGTACAGAACATGGAGTCCTTCAAATTAAACAGATAAAAGGCAGATTAACAGGAAAAAGGTACACAAAGTGTACTGATGTTAATATTAACACCATGCACAGGGGCATCACAGAAAAGAAGTGAAAACTGAAAGAAGTGGTTAGACTGTTATGAGCTGTGGAGAAATGGTTAGACACAGGAGGTGGGGGAGCAAGGCTCTGAAGGGTGGTAAATTGTGGGAAGATGCCTCTTCAGCAAGGTTCATTAGGCAGACTCATCTTTGTGCTATTCCTGGTCTTCCTGGTATAGGATGTGGGAACACCTTTACAAATGGAAGTTTCTGCCCTGCTTTTGGTCAGAAATGGAGAGGACAGAGAACTTTTCCTCTGTTTTTCTCAATTGCCTCTCAAATATCAGCTCAAGATAATCCTTACACCAATGGGACATATCTGGGGGTGGCGTATTCTGGACCCCTTCACTAGAAAGCAGCTGAGGACTCACGCTGAAGTTTCCAAAGGCAAGCTGCTCTGAATAAAACAGGTAAAATTGTTCTACCATGTAGCTGAAGTACCCTCAAGGAGAAATATTAGAAGTGGACTAGACAGCATATAACAAAAGAAAGCTAAAGATTTCTTATTATGAAGGTGGAAAGAAAGGGAATTGACTTTTTTAAAGATTTATTTATTTTAGAGAGACAGAGAGAGAGAGAGAGAGAGACAGTGCACACATGAGTGAGGGGAAAGGCAGAGGGAGAGAATATTCAAGCAGACAGCCTGCTGTGGGGCTCTACTGCACAACCCAGGAGATCATTACCTGAGCTGAAACCAAGAGCCTGATGCTCAACTTACTAAGCCACCCAGGCACCTCAGGAATTGGTTTTTAAAATGCTAAAACTAGAGAGACGCTTGGGTGGCTCAGTCGGTTAAGCTGCTGCCTTCGGCTCAGGTCATGATCCCAGGGTCCTGGGATCGAGTCCCACATCGGGCTCCTTGTCCAGCGGGGAGCCTGCTTCTTGCTCTGCCTCTGCCTGCCACTCTGACTGCTTGTGCTCTCTCTCTGACAAATAAATAAATAAAAACTTTAAAAAAAATGCTAAAATGAGAAAAGCTGAATGGTGTCAAATGCCCCCCCACCCCAGGAAGTCAAAATTTTGACATTATTCTTGTTAACTTTTTTTTTAAGATTTTATTTATTGATTTGACAGAGAGAGATCACAAGTAGGCAGAGAGGCAGGCAGAGAGAGAGGAGGAAGCAGGCTCCCTGAAAAGCAGAGAGCCTGACTCGGGGCTTGATCCCAGGACCCTGGGATCCTGACCTGAGCCGAAGGCAGAGGCTTTAACCCACTGAGCCACCCAGGCGCCCCTCTTGTTAACTTATACTAGAGCTTTAAAATGTTCGGAAAAATTTTAGTGAAAGTATCACAACAAATAAAGATAGCTAGATAGATAGATAGATAGAAAGAATGTAAATCAATTTTATCTTTAGTAAACTCAACATGAGGTAGACATCTAAATTTAAAGATTCTAGCCCTTAACAAAGAAAGACTGATTCCTACTCTAAAGAAACAATTCTAGATAAAACGTAACAAGAGAAAGTGTTTCTTTTAAGTCCAGGTACTAGGTAGGCCTTTGGCAATCCACTGAACCTTTTTGAATCACACTATGGATACAAAAGACTAAAATGGACCCTGAAGTGGCCTCCCTCATAAAATTTTATTTCAGTATAAATGCATATGACTCTCTTGTTAAGATGTAACTCTTCCTTTTCCTTCAGTCACACTTTTAAAATTGAATACATTCCTCATAAAAATAGTTGCATTATATACGACACAATAAAAAACACGCTTTCTTCTGAGCTCCTTTTATAGAACAGGATTACAGGTATTTTTAGGCTCCCAAAATCTTATAAAACCAAAATTTGGAACATTTTAGAATATACTGCTATCTCGAGAAGCTGTAAAATTTTTTTTAATTTTATTTTTAAATTTTATTTAAATTCAATGAATTAATATAGAATACATTACTTGTTGCAGGGGTACAGGTCTATGATTCATCAGTCTTATATAATACCCAGTGCTCATTACATCACATGCCCTCCTCAATGTCCATCACCCAGTTACCCCTCCTGCTAGCTCTCTCCCAAGAAGCTGTAAAATTTTTAATAAAGTTCTAACAAGTAAGATTGGCTTGCCATGAATTGTTCATACTGTTATTAAAATGTCACTTGGAAAAATCACAGAACACTTTTCAAATTTCATGAGAATCTGAATATCAGATCTCTAGATATTTGCATAGATCACATATTTAAGTTTGAGGGACCAACGCCTCTCCCGCAGAAACTTACACAACAAGAAGCAACAGTGTGGGGTCAATCATAATTAAGCATGCTGTTATTGATCATGTTGACCCAAAATGATCCATTAACCTTTTCCAGTTGTTCTTTTCCTTTATCTTTTTGCAAAACTTCAAAAGCTCTTATTTTTATCCTGTATCTTAGAGTAAAAGCTTTCAAAATTACGCTCATGTTTTAAAGTTATAATCCTACATGTGTAAAAGTCTGGTTCCCAAAGCACATTTTCTGGTCCCTTAAGAGCTTGAAACTAACTGAGCACAGTACTGTGGGGAAGGTTGCCCATGATCACCTTTCCCTTTTAAGAAGGCTTTTTCCAGTTCAATTGGGTGACCCTTTCTTTTCTTTCTAGTTATTGGGGGCCTTTTCTAAGTACTACCAAATAGGAAATTACCACAAAGACAAGTGGAAGAAAAAAACATTTTTAAAATAACTTCACACACCACCTGCAATTCTGGTAAATTCCTTGCTCTCAGAGTGTGCGGGCATTTTTGAGATTTCGGTCCAATCAGTCGCACTGCCCCCCCACGGGGATCTGTGTTCCCTTTTCAGTTCAGTAATCAAATAGCTCTGACTGGTCCATGTCTGCTTTTGTCCACTTCTGACCTACATGTTCCCGTGAGGGACATCTTTGTCTCACTTTTCTTTGGTCACTGAGTTCATGCACCTCAATAGGCTAAGTCTGGCAGTCCATTAACGAGAATTCTCAGCTCAGCCCTAGGCCACCCAGAAACCCCGGTTGCATGTTCTCGCTGAATGGCTTCACTGGTGGCCCATTCAAATGTGCTAATGTCAGAAAAAGGGTTGAATGGGGCGCCAATGTACACCATTGCCGAGGCAAAGTGACTGGGCTTCCAATAAAGCCTCCCCCGGGGTGACGTTAAGCAGAGTTATCAATGGCGCAAAGGCTGAGCCTGGGCTAATGCTCCAATCATGCCAGCAACAGGGGGCACAGATGCAGCCACTTCAGCATGAAATCACAGTGCAGAGTTCACCTGCAAGGCAATCCTCTCTCCAGCTTCCAACCTGCAGATAAATGTGCAGAGACACCTCCTTCTCCCTCTGGCTCTGGGGCAGGCTCACAGAAGACATTTTGGGTGGGAAAGGCTATGGGCATTGTTTGTTCCCAATTGTTCTGAGGTTTACTTCTCCTGTTGAAAAGCTTTCCTAAAGCCCCTTTATTTTCTCATAGACCATACAGAAGCAGAGAAAGCATTGTCTCAAGGCTCACCCCCAAAGCATTAAAAAGGCATTTTCGCTCAGCAAAAGAATATTTTGATTATGCAAAACAGATGTCACATCCCAGGCCCGTGTTGCTAAGTCTCACAAGAGAACATCTTGAACTGCAACGAAATTATGAAGGTATGATGACTAAACCAATCCTGCTGTCCCTCCTCCTATAATCAGGGCAAATGAAAGGGAAAAGAAAGGATGGCACAACTCCCATTTTTCCTTCTAATGTGTCTGCGAAGAAACATAAAAGCAACCAGCAAGTCAGGATTTTAAAAATTATTTTTCAACTCACTGAAGACCCCTGGATTTCTGAGTTATTCACAGATACACAGCATTCCCACACATCAGCCTGGAAGAATAGCACAAAATCATAGTCCCACTATCACCCAAACTCGCCACCAACATGAACCAGTACCACTGCCTCCCAGATTCCTAATCCTTAAATCCTGGTGACAGACTGCAGAGCCACCCATGGTCATGAGAACCTCAGCCTTCCAGGAACCCCCAACATTTTGCTTGGCCACTCACTACAAGTCAACATATACAAAAACAATTTCATTTCTTCAGCTCCTTCAAAACCATTTCTCCACTCCTGAATCAAAAATACCAACGCCAGGGCGCCTGGGTGGCTCAATTGGTTAAGCGACTGCCTTTGGCTCAGGTCATGATCCCGGAGTCCCAGGATCAAGTCCCATATTGGGCTCCCTGCTCCGCAAGGAGTCTGCTTCTCCCTCTGACCTTCTCCTTTCTCATGCTCTCTCTCTGTCTCTCTGTCAAATAAATAAATAAAATCTTTAAAAAAAAAAAATACCAACGCCAAAGAGTATAGGAGATTTCATCATCTCTGCTAATTTTGGAAAACTGTCATTTTGTTGGGGGATAAAGCCCAATGCACACGATGCACACACACACACCCAAAATGGAATTCAACCCATATCGAAGTAATTCTTAAATATTCCAGAGTGCTAACCTTGGGGCTCTCCCAACTACACAGTAGGCACTGAGAACTCATTTTGATTCAGGTTAAGAAGGGACTGGTTTTGTGGAGGGCACTCTCTGGGACCCACATTGTCTATCTGGTCCCTCCAAAGAGGTCTTCATTGGGCTTTGTATTTGATGGCCAAGCCAGCAGCTGGTGCTGGACAACTGTCCTTAGAGGAGACTTCTTTTAGAACTATAGCCCTAAGTTGATTCCCACACAGTCCTGTTGCTCACATATATTAAGGGATTTCTGATGAATAAGATTTAAGGACAGTGGTTCCTGGACACTAGAGAGAAGGGGATGGGTCCCACAGAGCCTCTAGCCTAAAAATCTTTTTTTCTTTTTCCTTTGCAGCCACATAAAAGAAGGTTTCTCCTTAACTGTCCCTCGTCTTCTAATACTAAAGAAGCAACTAAAGAAGATTTTGCAAATTAATATAATTTTTATGTAATGTGTAATTCATTTCTTTTCCCTAATTTTTTATAATAGACATGGATTGTTTTCATACTCAGAAAAAGAGCTATTTTTTTAAATAGTAAAGTTAATTGAGCCTCAATCTTTTATTCCTTGGAAGTAGAATTTTGCCCTCAAATCCCTAAGATAAACGAAATATTTGCATGACATGCTA
>ML100209.1:756-53199 GCA_003697995.1 Taxidea taxus jeffersonii
TTAAATCTCATAAGATCAAAAAGAACAAAAACTAGGAAAGGTAAAGTATGTAATCTCTATCTGCGATCTTTAAGTTTACATTTAATAATAAATGTAATAGTTTCTGTTATAGTCTACCTTTCAAGAAGACTTGTAATCATAATCATAAAAGATAATACCTGTCTTATAAATAACTGATATAAATTTGAATTTACATCAAGTGAAAAATAAGAGGATATTTATCTGTACTCGTACTTAAAGCTTTATTTTTGTATTTATGTATTTCATTTTTAATAACTTTATTAAGATGGTCACATACCATGCAGTTCACCAATTTATTTAAAGTGTATAATTCAGTGATTGCTTACATACATGTAACCATTACCACAGTCCATTTTAAAGCATTGCTGTCACCTCAAAAGGAAACTCAGTACTTTATCTATCAACTCCCTATCATCCACCCCTCCCCCCAGCCTTAAGCAATCATTAATTTTTCTCTCTACATAGATTTGCATATTCTGGAGATTTTATATAAAAAAATCATGTCGTTTGTGTTATTTTTATAACTGGCTTCTTTCACTTAGCAGAATGTTTTCATAGTTATCCAAACTGTATCATGTATCCGCACTTCATTCCTTCTAATGGCCAAATAATATTCCATTGTATGACTAACACGTTCGGTTTATCTGTTGATCAGTTGATGAACATTTGGGTTACTCGGTTTATCTGTTGATCAGTTGATGAACATTTGGGTTACTTCTACCTTTTGCCTACTGTGAATAAACGTTTCTGTGCAAGTTTTTGGGTGAACATATGTTTTCATTTTTCTTGGGCATGTATATACAGCTGTAAATAGAACTGTTGGGTCACATGGTAACTACATTTAAACATTTGAGGAACCACCAGACTGTTCTCCAAAGCAGCTATACCATTTTACATTTCACCAGCAGTGTGCGAGGGTTCCAGTATTCCCGCATCATCCACAACACTCATTATTACCTGACTTTTTAATTTTAGTTATCCTGGTGGGTAGAAATGGCATCTTAAATGCTTTTGACTTGCATTTCCCTGGTGCCTCAGCATGTTGACCTTCTTTCCTTGTCCTTTTTGGCTATTTATATATCATTTGTATAAACGTCCATTCAGATCTTTTAGCCATTTTTTAACTTGAGTTGTCTTTTTCTGATTGATTTGCAAGTGTTTTATCTATATTCTAGGCATACTACTTTATCACATATTTGATTTGCACATTTTTTTTGCATTCTGTGGGTTGTCTTTTCACTCTCTTAAAACTGTTCTTTGAAGCACAGTTCTTAATTTTAATTGATCTGTTTTTGTTGTTGATTGTATGATTGTTGCTTTTGATATCATATTTCAGAATCCATTGCCAGGTTTGAGGGCATGAAGATTTAGCTCTGTTTTCTTCTCAGAATTTTATAGCTTTAGTCCTCACATTTAAGTCTTTTACCCATTTTGAGTTAATATTTGCATATTGTTTGAGGTAAGAGTGTAAATTGTGGCTGTCCCAATGGTCTTGGAAACATTAGTTGAAAATACTGTTCTTGGGGTGTCTGGGTAGCTCAGTCATTGGACATCTGCCTGTGGCTCAGGTCATGATCCCAGGGTCCTGGAATGGAGCCTCGCCTTGGACTCCCTGCTCAGCGGGAAGCCTGCTTCTCCCTCTCCCACTCCCCCTGCTTGTGTTCCCTCTCTCACTGTGTCTCTCTCTGTCAAAAATTAAATAAAATCTTTAAAACAAGAAAAAATAAAAGATAATACTGTTCTTCTGGGGCACCTGAGTGGCCCAGTTGGTTGACTCTTGGTTTTGGCTCAGGTTGTGATCTCACTGTCATGAGATCCAGCCTCACATCTCACTGGGCTCTGCACTCAATAGGGAGTCTGCTTCCCCTCTCACTTCCTCTGACCCTCCCCTCACTTGTTCATGCTCTCTCTCTTAAATAAATAGGTTTTGTTGTTGTTGTTTTGTTTTTTTGTTTTTTTTTGTTGTTGTTGTTTTTGAGGCATTGAGTGAGAGAACAAGCAGGAGGAGCAGCAGAGGAAGAGGGAGAAACAGGCTCTCTACTGACCAGGGAGCCTCGTGTAGAGCTTGACCCCAGGACCTTGAAATCACAACCTGAGCTGAAGACAGATGCTCAACTGACTAAGCCACCCAGGCATTGCATAAATAAATGGGTCTTAAAAAAAAAAAGATAAAGAAAATACTGTTCTTTCTGCATTAAATTATCTTGACACCCTTGTTGAAAACCACTTGACCATAAATATGAGGTTTATTTCAGGGTTTTCTATTTTATCCCATAGATCTATATGTCTCCTTAGTAGGCCAGTACCACACTTTTCTGATTACTATTGCTTTGTAATAAGCTTTGAAATCAGAAAGTGTGAGTCCTACTACATTGCTCTTTTTTAACCAGATTATTTGGCTGTTCTGATATTCTCACAATTCCATATGGATTTTAGAACCAGCTTGTCAGTTTCCACAAGCAAGCCAGCTGTCCACCTGATAGGTATTACATTGAATCTATAAATCAGTTTTGAGAGGATTATCATCTTAATAATACTAAGTCTTATGATTCATGACCATGTAATGTTTTTCTATTTCATTAGATATTCTTTATATCTACTTCTTTCAGCAGTGTTTCATAGTTTTAAGAGTATAAGTTTGTATTTCTTTTGTTAAATATATTCCTAAATATTTTATTCTTTTTCATGATATTACAAATAGAATTGTCTTATTTTCATTTTCAGATTATTCTTTGCAAATATGCAGAAATACAGTTGATTGCTGTATATTAAAATTATATCATCTAACCTTGATGGATTAATTATTTAAATTTTATTTTGCTGGATTCCTTAGGATTTTCATATGAAATATGATGTTAGGGCGCCTGGGTGGCTCAGTGGGTTAAGCCTCTGCCTTCAGCTCAGGTCATGATCTCAGGGTCCTGGGATCGAGTCCCTCATCGGGCTCTCTGCTCTCTCTCAGCGGGGAGCCTGCTTCTACCCCCATCTCTCTCTACCTGCCTCTCTGCCTACTTGTGATCTCTGTGAAATAAATAAATAAAATCTTAAAGAAAAAATTTAAAATATGATGTTATATGCATATAGAGACAGTCCTACATCTTCCCTTGTGAAATGGATTCATTATGTTTCTTTTTTGTACCTAATTGATCTGGTTAGTACCTCCAGTAGAATGTTAAATAGAAGTGTTAAGAGGGGACGTTTTTGTCTACTTGAATTTATGGAGAAAGTATCCAGTCTTTAATCATTAAGCATCATGATAGGTATTTTATAGGTTCCTTCTATGAGGTTGAGGAAGTTCCCATCTCTTCCTAGTTTGTTGAGTGTTTTTCTCATGAAGGAGTATTGTATTTTTTTCAAATTATTTTTCTGCATAATTGGAACAAACATGTAGATTTTGTTTTTTTATTCTATTGTTTCAGAATATTGTATTCATTGATTTTTTGGATATTAAACCAACCTTGCATTCCTGTGATAAATACTATTTTGTAATCATTATGGTTTGAATGTTTTTGGCCCCTCAGAATTCATATGTTGAAAACCTAATGGCCAAGGTGATGTTATTAGGACCTTTGGGAGGTAGTTAGGTCAAGGGGACACAGCCCTCATGAATGGGATTGGTATCCTTGTAAAAGATGTCCCAAAGAGCTAGTTCACCCTATCTATTATGTGAGGATCCAGAGATAAATCTGAAACCCAGAAGAGGATCCTCACCTGACTCTTCTGGTACATCATTCTTAGACTTTCAGCCTCCAGAATTGTGATAAGTAAATGTGTTATTTATAAGACATTATTTATTTATTTATTATTTATTATTTATCCTATTTTGTTACGTCATCCCAAGCACATTAAAACAGTAATGCTGATAATTCTTCTATATGCTGCTGAATTCTCTGTGCTACCATTTCATTGGTTTTTGCCTTTGATATTCAATATCTTTACTTGTTACGTAGATCTATTTAGATTGTCTCTTTCTATCTGATTCCGTTTCAGTGGTTTGTGTCACTTAAATTGTGTAATTTTTGGCGTACAATTGTTTATACCATTCTCTTACATTCCATAATTTTTCTGTATGGCAGAAGTAATGTCCTTACTTTCATTTCTAATTCTAATTTGAATATTTTCTTTTTTTTCTTGTTCCATTTAGCTAAATGTTTGTCAATTTTGTTGATCTTTTCAAAGAGCTAGCATTTGGTTTTAGTTACTCTGTTGTTTTCTCTATTTCATTAATTTCTCTTTCAATCTTTATTTTTTTCATTCTACTTTCTTTCATTTCAGGTTGCTCTTCTTTTTCCAGTGTCTTAAAGTGAATGTTTAGGTTATTGATTTCAGATCGCTTTTCTTCTTTATTGTAGACATTTATAGTTACAAAATTCCATATAGGCATTTGCAACTATGAATTACTTCTTGAGCTTTATCCTACAAGTTTCTGTATGTTTTATCTTTATTTTCATTAATCATAAAGTATTTTCTAATTTCCCCAGGTTTTTCTTGACTCACTGATTATTTAAGGGTATATTAACAGTAACAATAGTTGTTTAGGGAGGGAAGTTGAAATATTATGAAACACCCAATATATAAATTAGGTAAATGGAAAGCTTCTCTGTTCAAAACTAGAAAAGATGCTTTAGGACTCAGTCTGCTTGTCCTCTACTGACCTGTTATTATAACCCCAACAATGGCTCATGAAGCACATTTTCATAAGGCTGGGCTTCTAATTTGAAAGCTACTGATTTAGCCCAACTTCCACATTTTGTAGGTGAGGAAACTGAAACACAGAGAAGGTGAGCAGGTTAACTAGAGTCAAGTAGATAGTGACATAATTGCATAATTTACTCTAGAACATATTATCTTTACCCTCTTTGAACAAAGATGCTAGATTATGGGATACTTTATTCAACAAATATTTATTGAGGGCTTACTGTGTATAAATAAGGAATGTTAAGGCACCCAAGGTAGAGAAAATCCTTGTCTTTTAGAATTTGATGTGGAAAATTGTCCCCATTGTTTGTCATCCTTGGGGACATATTCTCAGTGACATTTTCATTATTGGTTGTTGCTTTTCTGTGGCTTATTCTTTCATTCTATCTTGTGACTAAGAGTATTACTTCTTTGGATAACTAGCTAGTGAGATGTGCTGACAGTGGTTGTGGCATGGAGAAATATGACTAGCCATATGAGAACTTAACCCAAACTTTGTCTTCACTATTTCAATAAAAAAGGTCCAGCATCTGGTTTTTAGTTTCAAATGGTCTACAAATTGTTAGTGACTATATTGACATATTAGATATATATAATTGTTAGCTTGGTTTATAATTTTCAGCCATTTCTATTTTAAATCAGTTGTTTCTATCCATTTAATATCTGACTGAAAATAATGACATGTTCTTATCTCCCTGGTTGATCAATTTTTATTCTAATATTTGAAGATTCTGGTATAATAGTCATTCTTTTTTTCTTATGAAGGTGCAATTCTATTTGTAAATTCATTTTGTATTTTCATACATGGGGGTTCAGTAGTTATTTTAACTAAAGTATATTTAATTGAATGCACAGAACTTTACTATAGTAAAATTCATAAGTCAGGAAAGTAGTTAGGTAAGTATACTTACATACTTTAGAAAATTGCAGTTTTCCTTGTTGCTGCTTTATCATTTTGTGTGTGTGTGAACAGAAGAAATTTCATTTTTTTTTAAAATAAAAGAGGAAAAATAGTGTCTGAAATAGAATTTTGTTCTTAAGTTTATGGGCAATTATAGTACTAATTTGAATGCAATGAATGCATTCAATTGTGCATTCATTTCACCAGTGACATATTCCATTGTAATATTTAAAGTCAGCTTTTCAGTATTATGTCTATAATTATTTACCATTCCTATGTTCCACTATGTTTCTTTATTTTAACATTAAACATAGAATCTTAGAGAATTTTCATTTTGTCCTTTATGCTTAAAATATTTTGATCTTTGTCTTCTGTGTTTTAATAAGTGTCATGACAGCTGGTGTGATCACAGCTCTTGTGGAAGGAAATAATAATCTTGTCTTTTCTCAGAGATGTGCATTATAACCATCTCTGGGATGTGGAGGGCTGTCCCAGGAGCACCTAACTGACTTCATGTAGAGCATAGTTGTGATCTATCATTAGGAAAAGGGGGTCTGGTGATAGAGTGAAAGAAGAAAGGATGCAGTTTCAGTGGTTAGCAGGGGAGTGGACACTTAAGAGATAAACCTATTCACTTTATATACAAATTTCAAGGTCTGACCATTGATATTTCTATTTTATTGATTATCCTGCTTTCTGGAATACTTTTTATCCTAATGTAGGTCTCTGATATGCATCACCTTTGGGGAATGTGTTCATGGGCAGTAACTGAATCTTTTGAGCCTCTTCCCTAATCACACTCCTGGATGTAGGGATCACTCCTGTTGATCAGATATTTTCCTCAATTCATATCACTGCTCACAGATTCCTCAGCTGAGTCAGAAAAGTGGGTCATGTGCTCTTGTATTCTGGCCTCAGCCCAGGCCACCCTTAGGATGGGTAAATCACTAAGCTGCTGAGAATGTCCACTCCTATCTCTTTCTGTTTCAGTGTATCTCTTCTTAGTTTTTTTCTTTGCCTGACCTGTGGCAGGTTATAACCTGGTTAGAACACTTAGTGTCTCCCTTTTATATAAACTCCCCTATAGAAATGCCATTTTTAAAAATTTTCTTTTTAGCCAACTTGGTTTATCTCAGAAAAAGAAATTTTATATTTACTGCTTGAATGACTGATTGAAGTATACCTAACGCATGGTGTTATATTATTTTCATGTGTATGACATAGTGATTGGACGAGCCTATGTATTATGCAGCATGTTTATGTTCACCAGAAGTGTGGCTCCCATCTGTCACTGTATAGTGCTGTTACAGTATCATTGACTATATTCCTTATGCTGTGCCTTATTCATTCCATAACTGGAAGCCTGTATTTCCCACTCCCCTCCACCCATTTTGCCCATCCCCCTGTTCTCTCCTCTCTGGCAACCATCAGTTTGTTCTGTGTATTTGTGGTTCTATTTCTGGGTTTTTTTGTTTATTTGTTCTTTTTTTTGTTCTTATTTTTTAGATTCTACATATAAAAGTTCATATAATATTTGCCTTTTTCTGACTTAGGAAAGAGAGATCTTAGACTTGCAGTTGACATTGTGATTTTGAGGTGGAAATTATACAGTAAAATATAGATCTTTATCAGAATATATTCTGATAAATAGGTATTTATCAGAATAATGAACTGTAATTGTGTGATTCAAATAAATCTTAATATGGAGAGGAAGTACTGGAAATGCTTACTGGGAAAGTTAGCAAAGATTTTTTGTGGAGAAAAAAATTTTAAAAATAAAGAATTTTTGTGAAGAATTGATAGCTTAGGTTGATTTTTCTGGCATAGTATATGTTTTCTCATATAAATGTTTTAGATGTAAAATAAATAAATAAAATAAATTAAATAAAGCATATGTTTTATCATATAAAAATGATTTTTATGACTCCAGGTGTATCTCTGGATTCTGTCATTGTAAAGGTGGTCATCCTTCTGTACATGCCAATTAGTGGGGCAACAAATTACCTCTGTGGTTCCTGCTAGTTTTAGTTAGGTTTCTGACACAAATGGAAGAGATTTGGGAATTGTAGTATCCAAAGCCTGTGCTCCCCCCACTTTGCTGTTTGTTGCCGACCCTGGTTATACATCAGTGACACCTGGATGCCTTTTACAAAATAGTTTCCAGGCCCAAATCTAGACTTACTGAATCAATCCCAGGTTGGAAAAGGTCTAGGAATCTATATGTTAAGTTTATGGGGTGCCTGGGTGGCTCAGTTGGTTAAGTGCCTGACTCTTGATTTCAGCTCATGTCTTGTTCTCAGGGTTGTAAATTCAAACCTCGTATTGGGCTCCGCAGTGGGCATGGAGCCTACTTTATTTTATTTCTTTATTTATTTTTAACATCTTAATTTTATTTTTTTTCATGTTCCAAGATTCATTGCTTATGCACCACACCCGGTGCTCCATGGACCCTACTTAAAAAAATATATATATTGGAAGTGGGGCGCCTATGTGGTGCAGTCAGTTGAGCATCAAACTCTTGGTTTCAGCTCAGGTTGTGATCCCAGGGTTGTGAGACTGAGCCCTGCTTCAGGCTCTTCGCTCAGCATGGAGTCTGCTTAAGACTCTCTCTCCCTCAGCCCTTTCCCTCCTCTCTCTAAAATAAATAAATAAATGCCTTAAAAAAAGTTTCCTTCCAAATCACTGTCATAGTTAATCCACATATTAGAGTTAGGGATCCATTGCTATATGGTGTAATGCCATCACTTTACATCTCCATTTTACAAATGAAGAAAATCAGGCCCAGAAAATCAAAATCCCTTCAGGAGGCCACGTAAGATGTCACATCAAGTCTTTATTGTTTGGTTAGTGATCATCTTACTTTGAGTCCCCTAGACAGTGAAGAGACTGATACAAGAATTAAATACTGATGCTTTACTTGGGAGGTGCAAACTAAGGGCAATGAGAGTGAGAAAAAAGAGAAAGAAGGAAGGGAAGAAGGGAAAGCAAAACAATGAATGATGCTCGAGCTGCTATCTCAGTGTCCACTATTCGCCTCCATGAATTGATGCAACAGGTTACTCAACAGGTATCACTTTGAAAAACTATGTGAAGGGGAGTCTGGGTGGCTCAGTTGGCTAGGCATCTGCCTTCAGCTCAGATCATGGTCCCAGGTTCATGGGATCAAGCCCCATGTCTGCTCCCAGCTCAGCAGGGAGTCTGCTTCTCCCTCTCCTCCTTGCTTGTAATTTCTCTCCATCTCTCACTCTCTAATAAATGAACAATATCTTAAAAATAAAAAAAGAAAGAAAGAAAAACTATCTGAAAAGTGTCCCTGGGCAATCACTGTGAAAGAAGAAGGAAAATAATTTTGTCTTCATGTTTATCTCCTGTCTCCTATACCTATTGGCCAGATTTTACTCCATGGAAGTTAATGGCCCTCGGCTTTGAGGTGGCCTTCCCTGATCCCACACAATGCCAGGTTCCATGCCCTACCATGGCAAGAGGAGCCAGAAATTCAGAACTTGGGACTGATCTACTTGTCCATCAAGCAGCGGCCAAGGGGCTGGCTCCATTAGTTCTGAAGGAAGTTGCAGGTCACCCTCAGGCAGAGGAACATGGAGGCGGGACAAGTAGTGAGGTTGCTGGAGGTGGCAGAACCAAGGGAATCTCAGGAAGCAGGTGAAATGGATCCCATACAGCAATGTGTCTTACCGTTAATATTTTAAGGAATTCTCATTCTACTGTCAGCAGCTTTCCTAGACTATTCAGTTTCTTTCCCTTTCCCCTACCATCTCTGCTCACGTACTTCATCCCAGGTCCTGATCTAGGCTCCCACCTGTGCTGTCCATCGGTCTCCCCTGTCATACCTGCCCTCTTTTGAGTACTACTGTAGTATGAATCTGGCAACCCTGGCTCCTTCTTTCTATGCTCTCATCCTTGTGATGCATCTTCCTCTAGCCCTTGTGTTTTAGTACCCTGGTGTAAGTTTCTACTCTATTTCTTAAAATCCAAACTAGTTGTTTGTAGACTCCCTCCCTAGATACTGGTACACTCATTCTTCCTGCCATCTACTCCTGTCCTAAACAGCCCAAGTTCTCTTAAACAAGAATCTTGCCTCTGAACTCAGGATCCTGGGTCTTTCTTGACTATAGAACAGGTCTCTGACATCAATCAGACCTAGTTTTTCTTATCTCTGGTCCATATACTTGATTATAACGTCACTTCCATTTTTGAAAATCCCAGTCACAAATGTTTGACTAATCCTCCTTTCTCATCTGGCTTCCCTTCCCATACCTGTCCTCCCAGAGTCAGAGTTTCCAGCCTGTTCAGTTGTTAATCTGTGTCTTGTCCTAACATCTGGGGGTTCTGCCAGCCCCAGGTTCTTTCTTTCTCACACCTTACATTAGTGAAACAAGATTGTGCCTTATATTATCAAAGAAAACATACTTTAAATCAAATAATTTGCTATAACCAAGTCAACATAATTATAATATCCAAAACGGTGTATATAGTAGTATCCTTATAGTTTTATTGTAGATACTTTCAGTTCTATCAGTGTCTCCCAGTTTGCCTTTTATTGTTTTATGTCTATGGACATAGAGCCTGCAAGCAAAAACAAATGTGAACTTTAAACAGCATCTTAATCTTCCTATTAGATCTTCAATAATGAACATATGCTATGCAATAATATGTTTAGGAAGACATTTAATCAAAAGTTGCATAAGCCTTTTCCCCTAGTTTAAGTCCTAGAGAATGTGTTGTTTATTGGCTTGCTAACAGCTTAAATTAATTTGCACTCTTAGTAAATCAATCTATAAGAACTTAAAAATCAACTCTGTTTAAAACAGATTTTATTCTAAACACATGACAATTAGAGAAAGTTTATGGTATTCGGAATTGAAAAATGCAAAAGATAGTTAATTTACCATCAGTAATCCCTTGCTTCCTTCCTCTTGGAGGGGTTAATTAGAAATTTTATTTCAGTTCTTTAATTGTAGAAATTTTATCTTAAAAAATTATATAGAAAGAAAAGACTACTTCCTAGTTAAAATATTGGCAAGCTGCAACTCCATAATAATAATAATAATTTTCCATTAAATGATCCATGAATACATACAGAAATTCAAAAATTCAGTAGCATTGGAAAGGAAAGATAACAGTCACCCATTTACATAAGTCCTATGAGAAATTCCCAGTAATTACTGAGCTGATGTGGCTTGATTGAAAAGCACATTTAATAGCCTCCACAGCTCCTGCGTAATTAAAAGAAAATTTAGGTATAAAGAGGAAACAGTCTAGTCGCATAATCTGTCTTTTCCTCAGAAATTTATTGTCTGCACCTATCAGAAAACTAGGAAGCTGCCTCCTCATTGCACCCCTTCTGGCACATAGTAGGTATTTTAAACCTTTTTTTCTAATGAGTAAATGAATCTATGTGAAATATTTTCCAAGAGGGCCCTCTAGTAAGACTTCTTTTTCTGCATTTCTCTTGGAAATCCAAACCCTCTGGAGTTAAAATGACTCCCACTGCTGGGGAAAATGTGGAGGAACATTATTCTATCAAGGCTTTGCAGAATCTAGCATGTAGATCTGGGGGTGGTCGCAGAGATGGGAAGAGTCCAGGTGATTGGTGGTTCCTGTTACTGGTGACAGTAGAGTTTATCCATTAATGGGAAAATAACACAATTTCCTAAAATGTCAATTTTCCCTAGATTATTTGAAAACTGCCAATGGGTGTAAGACACTATCCTCCCTACATCTAATAGATGGATGCTTCTCTGCTACAAGAAATTGGCCCATGGGGATGCATTGAGCTACCTCCATAGGCAGATCTAGGAAATCATGGCAAAATGAAAGATGGCTGAGACCCTGTACAAGCCACCTAGGAAAGATACCCCTCTCCTTTTTATAGGAGCAAGCAAGAAAAGAAAAGGCAGAAATGATTTCTTTTAATGCTAGAAGATGAGCCACTTAAATGGGTTATAATGAAACCATAGAGGAACAAAGACAGGAGAAATTCTGAAAAGCAACAAGACAAAAAGATATGATTTTCAAAGGAACAAAAATTATAGCAAAGGTAGAATTCCCACCAGTAAGAATAGAAACCAGAAGACAGTGGAATTACAGTGCTGAAGCAAATTAACTGTCAGCCTAGAATTTTAAATCCCAGTAAACTATCACTCGAGAGCAAGGATGAAATAAAAATATTTTCAATCCAACAATGAGGATGAGACAATTTAAAACTCACAGATATTTGCTAAAAGAACAAATGGAGGACCTACTTAGGAATGAAGGAAATTTAATTCAGAAAAAAGAATTAGGATCCAGTAACAGTGGTTATTAAAATCATCAATAAGTGTGTGTAAATCTCAGTGAGGATTGACTAGGGAAATAATAATGAATAATTCAGCATTCTAAAAGCAAAGTGAACTCAATTACTAGATAATAACTTCATTGGGGGATGGGTGTTACCATTAGACATGTAAGGTTCTTGTATTGGGGGGAATAAGTTTGAACTAGTTTAATATATTTTTTATAAAGTGTAAATGTTGAAAACTTGGGACAACCAAAAAATATAGAGATAGGATATACAATTTCTTTTTTTTAAGATTTATTTATTTATTTGAGGGGAGAGACAGGGAGAGAGAGTCATTTTTTTAAGTAGACTCAGCACTGAACACAGAGTCTAACCAATGGCTTTATCCCACAACCCTAAGAGACCCTAAGATCATGAACTGAGCCTTAACTGAGTCAGAGACCCAAGTGACTGCACCACCCAGGTGCCCCATTTTTTTTTTTTTTTAAGTAGGCTTCATAGCCAGCATGGAGCCCAACACTGGGCTTGAACTCATGTCTCTGAGGTTAAGACCTGAGAGGGAAAGTCAGACACTTAACCAACTGAGCCACCTGGGCACCCCAGCATATATAATTTCTAAACCAGCAGAGGCATAAGAGGAAATAAAGAAAACTTTGATGAGTCCAATAGAATGCAAGAATAGAGAATTGAAGGAAGGATGTAGTACAGAAACGTACCATATGAGATGTTCCACACAAATATATCATCAATCATGATAAATAGAAACAGACAAAACTGTGAAAGTTGATTATTTTCAGAATAGATAGTGAAGTGCAGCTTTATGCTGTTGGCAAAATTACTTGGTAAGATGTCTAGAAATGTACACATCTAGTAATGTATGTACTAATCAAAAGTTAGCTGGCATAAATATATTAAAATAAGTAGACTTTAAAGCAAATAAATACATTAATTTTAAAAAATCATCCAATGTGGGTGCCTGGGTGGCTCAGTGGTTAAGTGTCTGCCTTTGGCTCAGGTCATGATCCGGGGTCCTGGGATTGAGCCCCACATTGGGCTCTCTGCATCAGACTCCCTGCTGGGCAGGAGGACTGCTTCTTCCTCTCCCATTCCCCCTGCCTGTGTTCCCTTTCGCAGTGTTTTTCTCTGTCAAATAAATAAATAAAATCTTTTTTAAAAAATCATCCAATGTAGAGAAAAATTCCAAACTTATTTCTACCTAACTATATAATCTCAAAATGTGTAAAGCAAAATTTGACAAATATGGAAGAAGAAATGAACAAACCCTCAGAGTGGGAGATTTTATTATACTTCTTTAAATAATTGAAAGATCAAGCTGATGGGACTTTAGTAAAGGCCTACTAGACTTGACCAACACAACTAATGAGATTAGGCTTTCATCTGCCAGTTAAGCCTGCCGTAGCTCTGCTGCAAATAATTGTCAATTTTTGCCATTTAGTTATTACTGCACTTTGATCTTTCTCTCTGGAATTCTTCTGCTTTAAGGCACCTGTGAGGATGTTCAAGTATTGCCTTTCAGCAAAATCTGACCGGGAATTGCATACCGGTCTTTCCTGGTTACAGATACTTAAAAAACTTCATGGAGAAGAAAGTCCAGTGCTCTCAGCCATTTAGAATTGGTTAGGAAAATAAAGGTCACATGCCATTGTCTTAGCATCCCCTCAAACTTTTTTTTTCCTTCTTTGATTCCTACTTCCCTCTCTTCTTTATTATTACCCTCCTTCCTTCTTCCTTTCTTCCCTTTTCCCTTTTTCTCTTTTTATCCCTTTTCCCTTTCTATCTTTCTATCTGTTTTCACTCTTAAATGTTGTATTATTTGAGATCTTCCTGGTGATAGAAAAGCAAAAGTAGTTGAGTCTCTTTTGAAGTGATAAAGTCCATTTTAATCAATATTTCAAAAAGTGAATTTGTGCATAAATATATAGGTCCTTATCATTTTAAATTGCTGTTACTTTATTGGATAGTATAATAAATTTAACAATTTAAGCAGCAAGTCATTTCAGAAAACAGTTGTTCCTGAGTGAATGATACTAAACTACACTTCTACTAAAGAAAATATTTGGGGCACCTAAGTGGCTCAGTCATTTAAGTGTCTGCCTTTGGCTCAGGTCCTGATCTCAAGGTCCTGGGAGTCTTCTTCTCCCTCCTTCTCTGCCTTTTCCCTCCTGCTCATGCTCTGTCTCTGTCTCTCTTTCAAATAAATAAAATCTTTTAAAAAAAAAACTTTTTACAAAATAAATTAAACATACTCTAAAATTTGTAATTGCTGAATCCTTTTCTTGCTTATATGAAGTCTATAGCATACTTCCGGTATTTTAATATTTTGGCGTTTTGGGTATGAAATGAAGAAGGTCAGTAATGAGTAATCATTAGCACACAATGAGTTTATCACTAACTTTATCTGAGTATTTGTGAGGCAGATGCTCATGTGACAATAAGAACACAATAAAGTAACTAAAATGGGTAAAATTCCAACTAGCGTGTGATTTGATCTTTTTATTTGTAGAATAGAAAAAAAAATGTACACTGAAACTTTCCAGTAGTAGATGGAAGTGGGATTAGCAAATAGGCCAAAAATTTCTCTGAAAATATAATTACTCATGCATTAATTTATAACAAATAAATATTTATTATAAATTCATTTATATAAATTAATTTGTATCATAAATATAGTAATTCTCTAGGTACTTCATTTTCTGAGTTAAGATATGCTTGCTAATAATATACCTAAATAATTAAGTATAGAAGATAATAACCATTTTACTGTATTATTCAGTCTCTTCTAAATTTATGCTGTACTTTCATCTAATCATGAAATAGTAAGGCAGAAAGAAACCTAATAGAGGTGAGTTAATCAAATTACATTCTGTAGAGCCCCGACATTCTTTTAAAGTGCTTCTGTTTGTCTATAGAGAGGCTGTGGAAATAAATGGAGCCTTCTAGCTTCTCATCTTAACTTCGACCAGATCAACTCTAGGCTACTTTGCATTATATTTATATATTGAGATTCTGTCGTAGGTATTTTTCAGACACAGTAACCCCCCCAAGCCAAAAAAATAAAATGTTTAAAAGCCACTGATTAAATCTTACTCCTTAATTTAACCAGATTAAGAATTTATGTGCTAAAAAAAAAGACTCTTTAAATTGTTTGCCCAAGGTCACACAATATAGGAAAGAGAGCTAAAACTGGAAATGGGATTTTTAACTCTCACCTTATCAGTTTTATACATGTCTCTTTCTTTGCAGTTAAAACACGGCAGATTGTTTCAGTAAAGCTCAAATGGATCACGTCTGCCTGTACACATGTATTATGTAGTCTCCCCTTCCTTGTGGACCCTGGTCTTGGCCTGTGACTTGCTTTGGCCAGTGGTTTACTAAGGGTGAAAGTAGCAGATATATGATAACCATTTATACATTAGGGCCTTCTTTTGCAGCTAGTAATTTTCATGTACTATATGTAACATATTTGGTTCATCTCATAGATTAATGAGAGCTCTTGGCCAGAATTCCTAGTTGAGGTCCCAAATCAAGAGTGAGCCCAACTAATACCACATTAAGTAAGTAAGCTATCCCAAATGAGGTCAGACCCCAGAACCATGAGCAAATAGATGGTTGTTTCTTTAAACCACTAAGTTTTGAGGTAGTTTCTTTTTACAGTAATAGCTGACCAAAAGAACAGTATTGACTTATTCTGCCAACCATGACCTTTCTAGGACCTGAGCGCAGCATATTTTTATGGGTTATTTCAAAAACTATAGATCATACTGACTTCTTCTAGTAGCTAATGTTACATAAAATTATGTATTCTTTCACTAGAGAGAGTCTTTATTTCCTTTATTTCCTATTATTACCTGTAATCTGGTAAATTTAGATATTTTTGGTTATCTTTAATCATAGAACTGCCACAGTTACCAGGATCATCTGTCAAGGCAAGGCACCAGGTGAGCTCCATCTAAGTAGAGTAGAGGGTGAAAAGGATGGGTCTAGATTGTTCAGAACATACGTGATACCATGTTGAAAGTACAGATGCAAGCCCATATACCATATGTCTACATTTTTTGAGTGGTAAATCAAACTAACAAATTTTTAAATAGACTATATTCTGTTATTCCCCCTTGAAAAATATAAACCAACCTGTTAAACTGCGTTTGAATTTAGAATTTTTGGCTACTTCAGAGTTTTGCACGAGAATATGATAACACAGAATAGCTGGGCTCTGGCCAGGTGCCCACTCCGTTCTCTCCCTTCCTTCACCTTCAACAGTGTGTACCATAAGGGGTCTCGTGTACAAATTTGTGGATGCCTCAGCCCACATAATTAATTTTGGTCTACATCTTTCCCTTGATAGCCGCATCTTAGGCTTCAATTCTAGGAGTGGTCTGCTGAGAAGACTGTCAAAGTGAAGAGTCCTGTGCAAGCCCTGAAAATCGAATCCAACAGTTTGGATTGTGAATTATGGCATCACATGAACTGGAAACTTGGATGGGGCTGGGTTCCCTATAGGCCTGCCCCAATGAGCCCATGTACTCCTTGCATGGGCAGCGAGACAATGACAAAGGAGACTTAAAGGCCCTAGAAAGCATGAGGCCCTGGATAGGAAACTCTCTTTCTTGGGCCTAAGGGTGTGTATTTGGTTGAGGGATCCCCAGCAGCAAACCCTGAAACCAGGTCTTGAGAGCAAGTAGTTTGAGAGGTGATCACAGAAACCATCAGTAGCATGTGAGAGAGTGAGAGACAGCAAGGAGAAGCCAGTTCAGGTAGTGTTAATGAGCAGTTGCCACTGTTAATAATTTGGGCTCAGTTGCTGGGGATCATGAAGAATTCACCTCAGAGTTATTCCTACTAATGTTCAAAGACCCTGGGTTATTTTTCTACCAATTTCATACATTATTTGTTGAGGACTGCAAATGCAGGCAATGAACTATCATTTCTGGCCTGATCCATAAGAAGGCTGAGTACCTTCCTATGCCAGGAGAAAGCTCTCAGAGAGAAAGGCAGTTTTCTATAAAGCCGTTTGCCCACAGGAAGAATTTAAATGCCCAGGGGACCTAGCAGGGCATGGATGGCATATGTTCTGGTGCAGAATTGGAAAGGACTTTGAGAAAACATGTCCCTAAAAGAGAGTGATAGTTTGATGGCATAATGTGGCCAGTAAAATTCCCAAATTTAAAAAAATCAAAATCATTTCTACTTCTGCTATTTTACATCTAAGGGAATGTGGATCCTGGCTGATGCGTGCCTTAATCCAGAAGCATGGATTATCCTACTTATGTTTCTGGCATGAATCAATTACATTACTTCAGATGTTTAAGAAAAGAAACAAATATTGTTTTATCAATATATCTTCAGAAATAAAACCATCATTTTTCTGAATTCCACTGTTATGATGGATTCATTTGGGGACTGGTAAAGGAGAGACGCTGGCACCATACATTCCTTAGGGTCTTTACTCATGAACATTTCATGAGTTGGAAAATGTACACTTAAGAATGTCCTTGGCTTTCACTTTCAGACTCAGTATCATTAGGAGGTGGATATTTTTAGGGAAAGGGAAATAATGTATAACATAAAGCTTCCGATAGAAGTTTTATACTTGGACTTGTACATTCCAATTATTGTTTACTATTAAATGGCTACTAATTCTTTATCTTTGATGAGAATCGTAATTACTGTTGAGTTGCTTAAATTTCCTATTCTAAGCAGTTTAATTTTATTTAAATTACTTAATCTAAATATTTTCATTTCAGTCTGATTCTGAAAGAGAACAATGAGGTTTCTTTATTTCTGTTAATAAATGAACAATTTTGATCAAATGATTATCTCACCTGGTTTGTTTTAATGATGTTGCCACAACTCAAATAATTCTCTCAGAATGAAAATAGTCAATGAAAATCTGTACTTGAATAGGATAGAATAAAAATAATAATATTCTGACAGCCTCTATTTTCTCTTTAGACCAGCTGATAATCTTGAACTTTGGTTAGATGTAAGAGATTTCAAATGTGATGCACTGTCAGTGTTTTTTAATAAGCATCTTAATACATTATATGTAGTATATAATATATGACATATAACAATATACAATATGGAACATTCTATATCGTATGTAATTGATATGTTTTTATAATATATGACACCTAACAGGTAACACAAATGCAAATCCTCAATTTGATTTTAAAATGATTTAAGGCAATTAATATTCTTGCAGATGTGACTGGTTTTCTTGACATAAACTTGTGTATTTGAAAACATATTTGCCATTTTTTAACATTTGAGGTGCTAAATGAGTGTGAATTAAAATTATAGCTAATAACGTCATAGTACTTGTGTGGTCCATTGGTTGATAGGCTTGATTTGTTTTCTTGGTTTTAGAGAACTTCCTCATATAAAATCAGGCTTTTAACATTTTCTGGTCATTTGTTTTTTTCTATTACTTAAATACTTTGCTATTATCAATGAAATTTGCATTAGACTCTTATACTACATCCTATTTTAGCGTTGAGAGATTTTTATAGCGATTTTCTCATTTCATGGACAATAAGAAAATGGTGACCTTCAGAGAAAAAAATTAGTGTTGCTTATAAGGAAAAGGCCAACATAGTCTGCCTACTGTAAGAATTGATATTAGCTGTTGACTTAAGGTAAATGGTATAACAAGGTAATAGGAGAAGTATTAATTGGGCATACCTCTAACTGCTTCCCTTGGTTATTAACTATGGAAAAATTATTTCCATCTGTTGCTCAAGCTGCAAATTATTTTGATTACCAGGGGACAGAGTACCCCTAAGTCATAGAAATGTAGTAAACAATAATGCTTACCAAATATTCCATATATCTGTCTCATTCTCAGCCCCCATTCAGTTAGATAGAGCCATGTGGTTGGTTCTGGCCAATTAAATGTACAGTTGGCACTTGGACATTAGAGGTGTTAGGAGAACCTACCCCTTGCATAGTCAAAAATCCCTATGTAACTTTTGACTCCCCCAAAACTTAACTACTAATAGCCTATTGTTGACCAGAAGCCTTATCAATAGCATTAACAGTTGACTAACACATAGCTTGTATGCTGTATTCTTACAATGTTTCATATACTGTATTGTATACTGTTTTATATACTGTATTCTTACAATAAAGTAAGCTAGAGGAAAGAAAACATTAAGAAAATCCTAAGGAAGAGATAATGCACTTCTAGTACTATACTGTGTTTATTGAAAAAAAGTCCACATATAAGTGGACCTGTGTGGTTCAAATCTGTGTTGTTCAAAGGTCATCTGTAATGTGTATTACTTTTATGCTGAGCACTGAAAAGCCCTTGAGCAAGCTTCTAGCCACTTTTCTTCCCTTGACCTGTCAAGAAAGGAAGAGAGGTGTCCCTAATGCTACACCTGCAAGATAGTAGTATCATTCACAACATGGGTCCCTGAGTGACTTTATGGAGTAGACCTTCCTACAACATATGCACAAGATATATTCTGTCATTGATAAATAAACTTGATGGTTATGCCCTGGTGATTTAGGGTAATGTGTTACTTCAGGATAAGCTATTATCCTGATTATAAATTATAAAATATAATTAAATACAATAGTATTAAACATTGCTTTACTCCAAAATGAATTTTAGGATTTATGCCACCAAAAATGACTAAGCTATTTAAAATTTTCTTTTTAATAGTTGCAGATGGATCTGTTCTAGTTCCTTTACGATTTGTTCCTCTCAGTCCTGGACGCTACCCTTGTAAAATTTTGCTGATATCACGGTATGACGTGCGTGTCTATTGCATTGAAGGTGTGGTAAATGAAGAACGTCCAGAGGCCAGGTTTGAATTTGAAACACCAGCATTTGAAGCCCTTACCCAGCATATTCCAGTCGTAAGTGGTACTTATACTTAATTAGTTTTTGGTACTTTTCTCCATTCCCACTACCACTGTCTCAAAGTCCTCCAAACCTCTCATCTTGAACTATTACAATTTCTAATTGTGTTATCTGCTGCCATTTGTTTCTCCACATTGAGGACAGAGCTTATTCTTTTTTTTTTTTTAAATATTTTATTTATTTATTTGTTAGAGAGAGAGAGAGAGCGAGCACAGGCAGACAGAGAGGCAGGCTGAGGCAGAGGGAGAAGCAGGCTCCCTGCTGAGCAAGGAGCCCGATGTGGGACTGGATCCCAGGACGCTGGGATCATGACCTGAGCCGAAGGCAGCCGCTTAACCAACTGAGCCACCCAGGCGTCCCCAGAGCTTATTCTTCAATATAAATGTTACCATGTTATGTACCTCACTAATCACTTCTGTTGGATCTCTTTCCTTTAAAAAGTAACTCCAACCTCTTTAAGTTACCATCACATTCCCACTCAAAAGGGAATTCCTTTCCCTTTTGATCTCTCCCTTATGATCTTTCCAAACTCTGCTTCAAATTCAGTTGTGATCTTCACAATTAAGATGGGTTCATGGGCACTAAGAACAATGATTGGCTGTAGCTTGGCTCTCAAAGTGACACTACAGCATAGAAAAAGGTAATATATTTGTAAGGAATGTTGAATATTCTAGACTAGAAATTGGTTTTGTTTCTTTAATTATCAAAGATAAAAGGAAAGTTTGTTCAAAGCACAAAAATTTCTTCTGATGAGATGTATAAGCTTTGCTATCTGAGCAATCTACCAGATAGATCGCCCATAATTAGGAGTAGAATGTATAATTCTAAGACCATTTTATACTTTTCAAATTATAAGTCAAACAAATATTTCTTTAAATATTAAATAACCCATGGGTCAACCTATTAGGCAGTGTTCCTGTATGACAATGAAAGCATACACAGTCACCCTTATGCTGTATATTCACATTGTTGATAGTTGTTTTTAACAACTATGACTTTCAAAGCATGAAATGTACTTTAAAATAAATGTATAATCTTATTAAAAGTACCAAGAATTAATACGTAATTCAGCTTTATCAACATCACCCTTCTGATATTTTTCTACATTTTTTTCATGCTTTAGAGTAATAAGACAAAGAATGAATGGAAATGTCAAATTACTATAGAAGGAGAATGGTTTTTTGGACCTTCTATTTTATATGTTGGACCAGGAGAAACTGTGCAGTATCCCCTTACATTCAAACCTATTTTGGAATGTGAGATTATGGTATGAACTCATTGATTTTTTTCCTAGTATTAATTTGTCAATAAACTGTTGTATGATACTAACCTTTATAATTTATTATAAACCTTTTTGGAAAAAAGTTATATACTATATGCTTTTGATTGTTAGTATTCACTCTGCTTAAAACTTTAATAAATCTTTTAACTTGAGGGGTAAAATTTCTGAAATTCACAATGCCATTGGCTGCCAATACTTATATCTAGATTATTTTTACATAACACACTTAACAAAGTAAAATCATTCTTCCTTTATTTTTTTTTCTTCCTTTATTTTTATTCATCAAGGTAGTTGGTACTTCAGAGAATATTTTCTTAAGACGTATTTCTTTGACAAGGACATAAAAATGATTATACTTGCTAAGTATGAGAATGCCAATATAAACTCTGTCATTTAGAGAAAGTAAAGAGAAATACAGAGCTTTTCACAGGAAATTAATCTTTATTCATTCAGTTAGAAATATTTATACATAAACCAGGAAAGTCAGTGACTGACACCTCCTTGAAAGCTCATTTCATTAATCAGATTCAAAGTTAATAGGGTAGCAGAGATTGTTTGAGATCCAACTGTGACTCCTATAGAGCTGAAATTTGGCTGATTTGTCACAGGGCAGACTTACTCTACAAAATGAAGTAGATGGTATGGAGTATGTCTTTGACATAAAAGGGATTGGGAAAAAACCCCTGGCCTTGGAACATATCACTATAGACTGTCAAGTAGGGAAGACGACAAATAAACCCATAATGGTGCCCAATTATACGAAGACCATTCAAACATTTAAGGTAAGATTTTTTTTTCTAAAGGATAAAAGTGCTTTAAGAAGGACTATATTGAATTATATGAAATTTTAAAAACATTTAATTTTCCTTAACTAGGTGAAGTACCACCTAAGGAGATAAGGAGATGTTTAGAATTCTACTTTTTGTTAGGCCAACAGCTATTAAATTTTATTTCAATTATAAAGTTGAAATAGCACCAAACAAGTTTTCTATCTAAGTATTAGTATATGATCATAAAGCACATTAAAAGCTGCTTATTTGAATTATGTATTTTTACCCAAATAAGTTATATATGATAATAAAAGATATTTTCAAAAGTATTTTTGAGAGTTCTTAAGTTTTTTTTTAAAGATTTATTTATTTAACAGACAGAGATCACACATAGGCAGAGAGGCAGGCAGAGAGAGAGAGAGAGGGAGAAACAGGCTCCCCGCTGAGCAGAAAGCCCCATGTGGGACTCTATCCCAGGACCCTGAGATCATGACCTGAGCCAAAGGCAGAGGCTTTAACCCACTGAGCCACCCAGGTGCCCCGAGCTCTTAAAATTTTAATATGAAATCTGTTGACATAAAATTTCAAAAGTGTATCCAATCATTTATCAGTGTAAATAATAGTGGGAATGTGAAGAGGTGCGTAATTATTTACATCTTTGTGTCTTATGAAGTTTTACACCTGGCTTTCCTCACTTGATTTAAGCCAACCCTAAAATACATTTTTCCATTCCCCACTCCCACATTTATCTACAAATTGCTGTGTACCTAATAGAATCCTTGAAAGAAGCTTCACATATCTATTCATCATAGGTGCCTGAGTTTCAGAGGGTACTGCAGAAGTTTGGAAATTCTCTAGGTTTACCCTCCGGGTTTTGTTTTTTTGTTTGTTTTTGTTTTGTAATCCTGAAAAAAAAATATGTGCTTTGGTTTTCTTCTCTCCTTACTGGATGGGAAATGGAGTGAATATTAAGAACAAAAATCTCATTTTGTCATTCCCATGTTGAAACCGAGCAGTTTCATTTCTTACCTTCAGCATCAAATCCATATTCTCTGAATTGACTTTTGCTATCGATTAAAAACTCATCTGCTCAGTTTCATCTGTTCCTACTCTTGGCTCCAGGAGCATTCAACCCTTTTTAAATAGTACTTCCTTTTGCTCCTATCTGGAAATCTCTACCCTACTCCCTATGTTCCATTTCTCTGTGTTTGTCTTACTCCTTTTAATTCTTTAGGGCAAGTCTTAGGTGCCACTTTTCCTAGAATTATACTAAAAGCTATTTTCAAAAAAACTTTTTGAATAGCTTTTAAAACTCATGGATTATAAAATTAGAGATTAGATATCTTTCATGTGCTTCCACCATCAAACATACCTTTTTATTATTTTCTACCAGATTATAAACTGAGAAAAGGGGCATGCCCCTCTTATCCACATTTTTCTAAAAAGATTTTATTTATTTATTTATTTGACAGGCAGAGATCACAAGTAGGCCAAGAGGCAGGCAGAGAGAGAGGGAAGCAGGCTCCCTGCTGAGCAGAGAGCCTAATGCGGGGCTCGATTCCAGGACCCTGGAATCATGACCTGAGCTGAAGGCAGAGGCTTTAACCCACTGAGCCACCCAGGCACCCCTCTTATCCACACTTTTATACAGAGCATAGATTATAGTGTCAAGCACATAATAGTTTTTCAAGGGAGATTTTCTATATTTTTATATTTAAAGAGCTTCAATAATTATAAAAGAATAGAACTGTATTTAAGATTTAAGAAACAGGGACACCTGGGTGGCTCAGTTGGTTTAAGCAGCTGCCTTCGGCTCAGGTCATGATCCCGGCGTCCTGGGATCGAGTCCCACATCAGGCTCCTTGCTCCGCAGGGAGCCTGCTTCTCCCTCTGCTTCTGCCTGCCTCTGTCTGCCTGTGCTCGTTCGCTCTCTCTCCCTCTCTCTCTGACAAATAAATAAAATCTTAAAAAAAAAAAAGATTTAAGAAACATTTGTTCCTAGAAATATTATCCATAGGTACAGTATCCCCTTTCTTAATTTAAATTTACAATCATTTTTAACCAACAAAGAATAACGAGCAATACAGATTTGCCCTTTCATTTAATTTAATTTAATACAAAATTTAATATATAATACAAGATTATTGTTTACATTTCAATAGAAATTCTTTTGAGGAACAACTGAGGTAGCACTAAGGAGAAAGTCTGGGCTGAGAATCTGAGAATCTTTGCTTTGTACTTTCAGCTTTCAGCATACTCTTGCGTTAGTACCACTGAAATGCTTCTGATTCTCCATCCTCATTCCTCCATCTGTGAAATGAAGTTTACCTCAGTGCACTCAAGACTGATTCACATTCTTTTCTTCTGCTCTTTCTCTCTCAGTATCTTCATCTATGTGGGATTATTACTCTTAATGTATATTCTCAAATTTTTCCATTATCAGAGAAAACTTGTCTGTATACCACTTCTTCTTCAGCTATTATCATCTTTATTGTTCACAATTGCTAAACTTTTTGAAAAAGCGATGATTGCATGATCACTCCTTAATTTACGGTGGGCGATGTGAAGCACTTCTGTGCTGCGAAATTGCTGCCACAGCGATTACCCTTGACTTTGGGTCAAGAAAAATCACTTATTTTGCCAATGTATCTGCCTCAAAACTCCTGCAGTGTTTGACAGTGTCGATCTGCCTTCTTAACACTCTTCACCTTTTATTTTTATATCATTGTGTATTCCTCATTTCCTTGCCATTTCTTGATTATTACTTATCTGGTTCTTTTATCCCTCTAACCTTCTGATGTCTTTTCAAGTTTCCATTCTCCAAAGTATTCCTATGTCTTTACAACATCTCACCTGGATGTTTCTTCACTTCAAACTGTCATCAAGTTACAAGTGCCACACCTGCACTATTATTCGAGAGGTATGTGTTATGTCAGTCCCTCATTCTTGACTGCTTGCTGTTCACCTGCATTTTGACAATCTGCTAACAACTCAAACTCAATATATTCTTTTCATATCTTTTCTTTGTTCTATTGTTCATTGCTGTACTCGTCCTTTTTTTAAAGAAAGAGAGAGAGGGTGTGAGCCGGAGGTGGGGGGTAGGGGGTGGGGAAAGAGAGAGAATCTTAAGTAGGCTCCACGCCCAGTGCGGAGCCTAACATGGGGCCTCGTCTCATGACCCCAAGGTCATGACCTGAGCCAAAACCAAGAACCCAATGATCACATTGAACCAACCAGGCACTACAGCTACTAGACATTTTTACACCTTTTTAAAAAGGCTTTTAAGTTATAGTTCATGTTACTGCTATAAGAATAGTTTTCTGTGGAAGGTTGGGACTTCCTCAGTATGAAAGAGAAAATAAAAAATCAGAGAACATAATTGAGATATGGGTAAAATGCTGTGACATTTTACCCAAGTGGTTAAGTAGTAGAAAATAGTTAAACAATAAGGAAAACAGCAGATATGGGACTTCCAGAATGGTAGAGCAAGGAGCTGTGTACATCTGTGCCTCTCAAAAGCAATAAAACACTGGCAAAAATTGTCAAAACAAAAATTTTCTGACCTTGAATTTAAACAAAAACTTAAAACAATCTGGAGGGTATTTACTCAAGAAAAACTTGGGGGGCCAAAATTAAGAGTCCTTTGCTAACCAGGCATCTGAACAGAGCCACCAGGCTCCCTGAAACACACAGAATTTAAATAGACAGCTCCTGGGCACCCAGGTGGCTCAGTCAGTTAAGCATCTGCCTTAGGCTTAGGTCATGATCCCAGAGTCCTGGGATCAAGTCCAGCATCGGGCTCCCTGCTCCACAGGGAGTCTGCTTCTCCCTCTGCCCCTCCTCCCACTTGTTCTCTCAATCTCTCTCTCTCTCTCTCAAATAAATAAATAAAATCTTTAAAAATAGATAAATAAATAGTTCCCCAGAGAGGGTATGCACATGAGCAGTAAGCACATGAAAAGATAGTCAACCTATTAGCCATTAGAAAAATGCGAATCAAAATCACAATGAGATACCACTTCAAACTTACTAAGAAGGCTATAATCAAAATGACATTAAAACTCTGAGAGAAGACGTAGAGAAGAAGGAGCCATTATGCCTTGTTGGTAGAAAAGAAAATGGTGCAGTCACTTTGACAAACAGCTTTGGGAAGCAGTAACTCTAAAGGTTAAATAATGAGTTATCATTTGCTTTAGCAGTTCCACTCCTAGACATATCTCTGTCCATGAGAAATGAACATCTATGTCCACTTCAAAGCTCGTAGATGTTTTCATAGCAGCTTTGTCATAATAGACAAAAGTGGAAACAACCCGAATTTCCACATTTGTGGATACACAAAATATGGCATATCATAAAACTTAGTATCATTTGTCAATGAAATGATATAGTGTTATATACCACAATACAGATGAAACTTGAAAACATTATGCTAAGTGAAAAAAGCTAGTCACAAATGACCACATGTTACATGATTTCTATGAATTGTTCAGAAGAGGCAATTCTGTAGACAGAAAGTAGATTAGTGTTTGCCTAGGCAGTGGGCATTAGTGAGATATAGCATTCAGTGATCTGAAAGTTGGATTTAACCAGAGTTATGGTCAAATGCTACTTAAATATTCTTTATTTGATATATCAATATTGATATAAAATTCATTGAAATGGTTCATCTTTTGCATATCAAGTTGTTATGCATGGCCTATAAAACATACTCAAGTTGTCTAAGCATCAGTGTTCTTGCTACAAGGAGCAACAGAAAATAAGCATCATTCTTTTTGTAAGAGTCATTTTCTTTGTTCTATTTTTTCAGAGATCTCAGATTTTTCTTTTACTGTAGTGTTTTCTGGTTTGCTTTCATTTAAAGATGAACAGTTTTAATGGAAATATTTAAGTTTTCAGTTTTTTCTATGCTTTAGCTTGTTTCATGAATTTCATATAAATATTGACATTGTGTAATTCTCTGAATCTCTTTTCTAGGTAACGTCAGATCTTCCGATAGTGTGGGGAAATCCAAAAATCACCATAGACCCTGATAATGCGGTTCCATATATTCTACATGTGTCCCCTTGGAAACGTGGTGTATTCAAAGGTAACAAAACCATTAGTAAGATATTATTAACCAGCACACTAGGACAGATTCATGATGAGAAGAAATTAAAAAAATATAATTTATATTTCCCCTTTCTAATAAATGACCCAGAGGGAAATTTGGTTTTCCATTTCAGTCATTAGCTTTCTGAATAATCAGAGCTTTTGAACATACCTTTTATATCTTGTGCTATACTCTCTTGGCCATTTACTTGAATATATGCATTGGACAAATTTCTAAAAGTAGAAAAATTTAGTTAAGGGTATTTACATTTAATTGTGATAAATGGGATGCCTGGGTGGCTCAGTTGGTTAAGCAGCTGCCTTCGGCTCAGGTCATGATCCCAGCGTCCTGGGATCGAGTCCCACATCGGGCTCCTTGCTCGGCAGGGAGCCTGCTTCTCCCTCTGCCTCTGCCTGCCACTCTGTCTGCCTGTGCTCACTCTCTCTCTCTCTCTCTAACAAATAAATAAATAAAATATTTTTTAAAAAATTTTTAAAAAATTGTGATAAATACTTCCAAATACTTATACCAATTTGTGTGCCAGGCAATGTCTTATGAGAATGTTTGTTTATGGGAATAGGTATTATAAAACAAGCATATGCACTGAATTAATACATGAAAAAAATAGGTTAAAATCTTTGTGTGAAGTTTCCTTCCTTTGTCTCTAATGAAGCATTCATTTATACAACTTGCCCTGATGGTTCCTGAACAGAATTGCTTGCCTGGGAACAGTGCTGAGGGCTATTCTATAAACTTTTGAAGGGAGGGTGCTTGAGAAGGTTGAAGAGTCATAGGGAAGAACTCTGAGGAACTGTGTGATTCATTGAAGAAATAAGCTGTCCTCTTTGAAAGAGAATTAAATGCCCCACGATGGTTGGATCCTGCTGAGAAAATCATCATAATGAAGGTAAAAGGATATAATTTAGAAGTGTAGTAAGTTCACACCTAGTAGCAATCTTGTGCTCCATGGAAGAATTAGTGTTCAACCCTGTTTGCCTCAACAAAAAATGTTTTAGGAAAGGGTCTATACTTAGCATAGAAGGGTCTATACCTAGCATGCCAATGCTATTAATAAGTAGAAGGGAAACTTCAGAATGGCAAACAGTGATCCATTAAATACTACTAGAACAAAATGTGCTGTAAAGCAAGATCCAACTTGCCCAACCCCACTGTCTGCTTCTAGTGAACTTGACCTCACATATCACTAGGGTCATAGTTATCAGCGTCTTCCAAAATCCACCCACCACTTTTCAGACATTTGGCTTTGCAAAGCCAATTAATAATTCTCCATGTGATGGGTAGATTTTAAGCTTTAGTGAACCTATTCCTAGCATTTCAATAAAGTAACATATTTTGTTATTATTTTATGTAATTCAGAAGAATTGATTTTAAGAAATCTGAAGTTCACGTCTCATTTTAATAGTCAAATGACAGCCCTACTGGTGGATTTCCCTTAGTTTTGGAGTGTTAGCTAGTCTTTTGTAAAGGGCAGTGAATCATTCAGATTTGCCATTATTTTTGATAAACATATTAAATCTCAGTTTCCTGTTCTACAAAAGGGAGAAAGTTCTACTATGTAGGAGAAAGAACATATGAGGAACCTCAAACTGCACAACACTGTTGTTTCAGAAATGTGTATGACTCCCTTAAACAAACAAAACCCCTTATCTATGAATCAGACTCTTAAAGTTATGGAAATGGAGCTAAGAATAATTAAGAAATCATATTTAATATGTCTTTCCTTTCTATAGTCATTTTTTATTAGTTTTAGCAGGTTTCAGAGACCATAAAATTTCAATACATAGTTTCACTGAACAGATATGAACTCATTTAACATGCTGGTTTGAAGGACTTTAGAAGGAATTTGAGGAAGTTAAAAGCAACTCCAGGTACATCATTAAGTGGGGATGAATTAGTAACTCTTGCTGGCTACACAAGAGGTTTTGTAGGCTGCATAATTTTGAAAAATATTTGCAAGATGCTATTATGTCTGCTCTTTCCAGGGAAGTCCCTTAGAGGTGAATGACTGTTGGTATGATTTGGAGAAGGTGACAAGGCGAAGTCCATTTTATTAATATTATTGTTAGAAAACTTATACAGTACTTGAAGCAAAATAAATGTAATTGCTTCTGAATAGCTAATGTGATTAAAAAAACACACTATAACATTTTCCTATGTATATGAGAATATTCCTATTTGTGCTGGTTACAGAAGTGTATCCATGTGCATGTATGTATCATTGGTCTTTTTAAAAAACATTGTGCTTCTTTTCAATTCTGTTCTTAATTACATAACAATTATTTACAAAAGGCCTATAACTTGGGAAGCCTTTATAGGTATAGTAGTTGTGAACAAAGCTGACATCCAGCTAATTATGCCCTATTTGTTAAAATATTGTAACAGATGCTTTTCCATATATGTTGGCAAATACCCAACTGTTTGAATACCACTGTAGTAAAACCTTGCCACTGTAGCACCATACCCCTCCCACAGGCCCCCCAGGACTTCCCAATAAGCCAGCAGCAACTAAAGGGTTAAAATATGACTCACCAGGGTGCCCCAGGATTTTTATCCTTTGTCCTTTCTCATTGGCCAAATTAGAATATAGATTTGTTAATTATTTCAAATATTAGCCATGGATGCAAAGATGGGTATCTTGCTTCCTGCCTTCTGTGAATTCATATCTGGTGGTAGAAATACATATCCATAAGTCATCTCAGTAAAACGTACACTCTGATATACCAGAATGGCAATACATGGCACTGGGGAGCATGATAGCAGGAGATATTAACCCTAACACTGGGGTTATGAGAGGTCTTTTTAGGGGATAATTGGTTTGATTTGGACTGTAAAGGATAAGCTGGGATTTATTTGCCAATATGGCGGGGAGGGCCTTACAGCAGAGGAAGCAACCTTACTGAAAGCACAAACAAGATGCTTCATGTCAGTAATGAGTAGAGGAGTATGTCTGCAGTGTGTTTGTGGTAGGAAATGCAGGCTGACATACAGTTAGAAATACAGGCCAACTTTGATGGGCAGAGTTTTGTTTTACTTCTTATTACAGTGGGAGTCACTGAGGATTTCTAAGGAGCGTGAGTCAACAGAGTTTTAGAAAGAAAAATCTAGAGGTAAAATATAAAACAGATAGGAGGGGCAAGAGAGGGCAGTAAGATCTGAAAGATCCTTTAGGAGCCTTTAGTAATATTCTAGTTGATCAGTTCTCAATGTTTGTGCTTCTTCTCTTAAAAGAAGACCCTGAGAAAAGAGTTTAATTGCAAATGGTTTATGTGAGAGTTGATCACAGTATGTACTCTGAGAGAATGGGAAGGTAAGATGCTAAAAGGAGAAAGTCAATAAAAAGTAAGCTAGATATCAGACTACTGCTAAGACCTGGGTAAGCTCACTGTGAACCTTCAGACAGAATTGTCATGCCAAAGGGCAAGCAAACTGTGGTAATCATCCTCTAACTCCAATCCATCCCTGGCTAAAGTTTGCTCTTAGGGCGGATTCTCATGGCAATGAATCATTCCCCACTGGAAAAGTCCTAGGAAACCAATGCTATATATGGAAACTGTCTGCAGAGGTGATTTTTGTGGGACACCAAGAGCATATACCACAATAGGTATTATGTCATACTGTTTGGTAGGTAGAAATTTTGAAAAATGGACAGATTTGGAATTTTTGCAGCAGCCTTCAGTGAGCTACAATCATGTTTAAAGTGTGTGGTATGGAGACTTGAATTTGAATGCCTCTCTGGCCTTGGAACAAATAGTGAAGATTGGCCATTTTAAATGAAAGTTAAGGGTAGGGACATCTGGGTGGTTCAGGTGGGTGAACATCCAACTCTTTATTTCAGCTCAGAGTCATGAGATTGAGCCCTGTGTCAGGCTCTGTGCTTGGTGAGGACTCTCCTTGAGATTCTCTTTCTCTTCTCCCTCTGCTTTTCACCCTCTTTGCCCCCCACTGCTTGCTTGCTCTCTCTCTCTCTCTAATAAATAAATCTTTTTTTTTAAGATTTTATTTATTTATTTGACAGACAGATCACAAGTAGGCAGAGAGGCAAGCAGAAAGAGAGGAGGAAGCAGGCTCCCTGCTGAGCAGAGAGCCTGATATAGGACTCGATCCCAGGACCCTGAGATCATGTCCTGAGCCGAAGGCAGAGGCTCAACCCACTGAGCCACCCAGGTACCCCTCTAATAAATAAATCTTAAAAAAAAAAGAAAGAAAAACAAAGTTAAGTGCAGCCTGAACTAGACCAGTGATAGTGGATTAAAGAATAGAGGAAGAGTTTTAAAATAAATAAAAATGGGAAATGATGCTTTAACAGCTTGGGTTTTCAGGGATTCAAATTCTGAGATGGGGCATTGGCAGGACATTTATTAGGAGTTGTATTATGATCAACATTTGTGAAAAGAAAGATAAGAAGTTGTATTGACCAGAAGGAGAAGGAACTTGGGCTTCTAGACAGGTCCAGTGAAGGGTTTTAGTCAACTTACTGGGGCCTCTTAAGCTAGGATGGCCTTTTGGAGTTGTTCCAAGTTAGGAGAGGGGGACTGGGCCTTTATGCTACTGTGTTGATCAGTCACTGAAAGCGGACTACATGTGAAAGTAGGTTTGACCTTGGATAAGGCTTTTTTTCAAGCCAAGACAATTTTCTTGGGCTGAGCTAATTTTCATCTTCCAGTATCATTCCCTGTAGCTACAGAAATAAGTCCTTTATTCCTGATTAGGAAGGTGATTGATGCTGTATAGTGCCCACCACAGTTACATCTGATGAAAATAGGATATGGAGAGATAAAGGAGAAAGGAGAGTCAAATGTACTTCTGATAGTAAACAACACTAAGGAAGGTTATATAATTAAATGAGAGATATGTCAGCTATACTTTAAATTTTTTTTTTACTTAGCATAATACCCTCTAGTACCATCCATGTCGATGTAAATGGTACATATTCATCCTTTCTGATGGCTGAGTAATATTCCATTATACATATGAACCACATCTTCTTTGTCCATTCATCTGTTGAAGGATATTTTGGCTCCTTCTACAGTTTGGCTATAGTGTGGACATTGCTGCTATGAACACTAGGGTACAGATGGTCCTTCTTTTCACTGCATCTGTATCTTTGGGGTTAAATAACCCATAGTGCAATTTCTGGGTCATAGGGTAGCTCTATTTTTAAGGTGCTGAGGAATCTCCACACCATTTTCCAGAGTGGCTGTACCAGATTTCATTCCCATCAATAATGAAAGAGGGTTCCCCTTTCTCCACATCCTCTCCAACATTTGTTGTTCCCTGTCTTGTCAATTTTAGCCATTCTAACTGGTTTGAGGTGGTATCTCATTGTGGTTTTGATTTGTGTTTCCTTGATGGCAAGTGATGTGGAGCATTTTTAATGTGTCTGTTGGCCATTTGTATGTCTTCTTTGGAGAAGTGTCTCTGCATGTCTTCTATGCCCATTTCCTGACTAGATTATTTGTTCTTTGGGTGTTGAGTTTGAGAAGTTCTTTATAGATCTTAGATGCCAGCCCTTTATCTGATAAGTCATTTGGAAATATCTTCTCCCATTCCAGAGTGAAATAAGTCATTTTGAGAAAGAGGACAATAGGGGAAGGGAGGGAAAGTTGATAAGAAACCATAGAGGAAGATAAACCTCTTGACTCCTTGAAACAAACTGAGGGTTAGGAAAGGGAGGTGGGTTGAGGGATGGGTAACTGGGTGATGGGAGTTAAAGAGGGCACGTGATATGATGAGCACTGGATGTTTTATTCAACTAATGAATCATTGAATATTTTAGCAAAAACTAATGATGTGCTATATCTTGGCTAATTGAATTTAAATTTAAGAATTTTTATTAAAAATTAAAAGTATTCACCATGATCAAGTGGGACTTATTCCTGGGATGCAAGTATGGTTCAGTATTCACAAATCAATCACTGTGGGAAAAGAAAAGATAAAAACCATATAATCATTTCAATAGATGCAGAAAAATCATTGACCATGTACAACATCCATTTATGATAAAAAAAAAAAAACCTCCATCTCCCTGCTCAGCAGGAAGCATGCTTCTCCCTCTCCCACTTCCCCTGCTAGTGTTCCCTGTCTCACTGTGTCTCTCTGTCAAATAAATAAATAAAATCTTAAAAAGAAAAACAAACTCTCCCCAAAGTAGGTTTCGAGGGAGCATACGTCAACCTAATAAAGGCCTTATATGAAAAACCCCCAGCTAACAGCTAACATCATGCTTAATTAGGAAAAACTGAGAGGCTTTTTTTTCACTAAGGTCAGGAACAAGACAAGGATGTCTACAATGTAGTACTGGAAGTCCTAGCCACAGCAATCAGACAACAAAAAGAAGTAAAAGGCATCCAATTAAAGTACAACTTTCACTACTCAGAGATGACATGATACTCAGTGTAGAGAACCTGAAACATTCCACCAAAAAACTACTAGAACTGATAAATGAATTCATTAAAGTTGCAGGATACAAAGTCAACATAGAGAAATCTGTTGCATTTCTATATAATAATAACAAAGCTGCAGAAAGAGAAATTAAGAAAGCAATCCCAGGGGCGCCTGGGTTGCTCAGTGGGTTAAAGCCTCTGCCTTCAGCTCGGGTCATGATCCCGGGGTCCTGGGATTGAGCCCCGTATTGGGCTCTCTGCTCTGCAGGGAACCTGCTTCCCCCTCTCTCTCTGTCTCCTCTCTGCCTACTTGTGATCTCTGTCTGTCAAATAAATAAATAAAATCTTGAGGAAAAAAAAAAAAGCAATCCCATTAACAATTGCACTGAGAATAGTAAGTACCTAGGAATAAACTTAACCAAAGAGGCATAAAAACTATACTCTGGAAACTATAAAACACAATGAAAGAAATTGAAGATGACACAAAGAAGTGAAAAGACATTCTGTGTTCATGGATTAGGCACAAATATTGTTAAAATGTCTGTATTACCCAAAGCAATCTACACATTTAATGCAGTTCCTGTAAGAGACCAAGAGCATTTTTTCCCCTTTGTTCATTTGTTTTGTTTTTTAAATTCGACATATGAGTGAAATCATATGGTATTTGTCTTTCTCTGACTGACTTATTTCACTTAGCATTATAGTTTCTAGCCCCATCTACATCATGGCAAATGGCAAGATTTCATTCTTTCTTATGCCTGAATAATATTCTGTTACATATATATATCTCTATATCTAAGAACATTCAAGGCATAATGTGTATGGATATATATATATATATATATATATATGAACAAATGAAGTTCAAAACTTGATGTATACATATATATATAAGAACATTCAAAGGGTAATAACCATATATTCAAGTCAACCATTAAAGATTCAAAACCAGGCTGAAATAATTTAACATGTTGATATTATAGAGAAGACAGTCCCTAAATATGCTTTTAAAGATTTTATTTATTTATGTATTACTTATTTATTTGAGAGAGAGAGAAGGAGAGAGAGAGCACGAGTGGAGGGATGGACAGAGGGACAGGGATAGAGAGAACCCAAGCAGACTCCCAGCTGAGTGCGAGCCGGAGCCAGTTGCTGGGTGTTGATCTCATGACCCTGAGATCATGACCTGAACAGAAATCAAGAGTTGGATGCTTAACTGACTGAGCTACCTAGATTTATCTGTCTACTAGATAAACGGCAGCTTTTGTCTAACTGTTAATTAGTACAGTTGATTTTATTAAGCTAAGTATAAGATTTGATAATTATCTCTTATGAACTCTCACTTTTGAGTGACAAGCATACTTTCATCTCCAAGGGAAAGGTCTTTAGAAATTCTTATAATCATAAATGACATTTATTTGTGACCAAAGAAAGGGGTGGGGTGAACTTGAGTAGTTGAATATCTTACGTTTTTCCGAAGAGTTGACACATGTACTAAAGAGAAAGGCAGTGACAAGGATCACTTAATAAATTATAAGACATTTATATGCATGAGCAAAAACCTGGCTGAAAGAATTTAATATGTTGATCATAGTGTGTTGGCCTAAAATGATTTCCAAACATTAAACAACAAGAATTTTTTACACTTAAAACTAATGCAATGTTGTATGTCTATTATAGCTCAGGTAAAAAATTAAGAATTAACAAAATTAAAGAATGTTTTCATATAACATTTACTTACACTATCAAGGCTTTAGATGGTATAGAACGTTACGTGGACATAGTTCAGTGCTCTCACCAGGGTGCTTTAGCTATTTATTCCACATTACAAAACCAAATATTGAGGATCCATGTTTAAGATGCTTTCTTGTCATTTTAATAAATTTAGTCTCTACCTTGAACATTCATGACAGAGTAGTCTGAAATTCTCTCTTATTAGCCATGACCCTTGATAATATGGTAGCTCCAGAACATAGGTAGCAATGATCAATGGTAACCTTGTAGTTTTTCAATAGGAGCTGAAAGTGGTCTTTTACTTGCTGAAAAGTGATTGTATTCATTCAGTTCAACACAATTGTAAATTACAGCTAAGATTCATTTCTACAAATTTGCAGTTCAGTTCGGAAGTTCTTACACTAGAATGAAATCTGTTATGGCACTGTCACAAGAAAGCCTTGTCCAAACAATTGCAAGTAAGCTTTTAGTCAGCATTGCTAAAGACTTTAATTTTTTTTCCCCATAAACTTTTGTTCAGTGTCAAAACAAAATGTTTATTGCGTGCACAATAAAGTTCTTATGTTAGGCCTATGTTTAAACAAGATAGAAATTGTTTTTATATTTAGCATTCTGCTACTCTCTGAAATTATACACTATCCATGTATACTACCAGTTGCCATCTTTAAAATACAAATGAAGTTCAAATTTTGATTTCTGATATTGTATGTAATGAGAAGCACTGCTTGTCACAGGTATTTCCAGAGTGTGAAGCTGAGCAAAACTAGGCTATTTAAATTTACATTTTTCATTTAGAGCTTGGGCATTATATTCATGCTAGCCACCACATTGCAGTGGTAAAATTGCATATCTTTAACTTTCCTCTTTCTTATTTTATTGTTATTGTGTTGCAAAGGAATACATTTAGAAGACAAACATGACTTCGATCTCCAATTATTTCATTCTCTGGTTGTGTGACCTTGACCTCACTGAATGTCAGGTTTCTTACATGTAAAATATTGATAGTGTTTAATCTTTCAGGGAGGTCATAGCCATTAAATGGGAATATATGGAATATGCTCATCTAATAGGTGCTCAAATAATGTGTAGTACACTTACTTAATATACTAACTCCCATTTTTTTAAATTCCCTGATACAATATGGATTTACAGGGGGGCTTTGCAGCTTCTTTAATCCTCTCTCTGTCCTAATTTGTCTCAATAAAAATGACAGAAACTTGGCTAAAACCGAATTTGGATCTTACTGTCTTATTCCCTTCACCATTATGGACTGGGACATTGTTGTGGAGGCATGAAAAACAGTTGGATTCCACGGTCTTCAAAACAAATGTTGGTTGCTCTAAAGCATTTTTCTTGCTTCTTTAGGTGAAAGAAATGTTTTGCAAAAGCAGGGTCTTGGGCCATTGTGAAGGGAATGAATTGAATTTGCTTGGATCCTCCCATGCTCCTTTGGGCTCCTCTCTTTGTTTTTATCATCTGTGCTTTCCCACTCTGATGTTTCATGACAGCTTTGCCATCTGTGTGGCATTACCTTTCAAAGTTTGTGAGCACTAAACTTCTTCCTGTCCCTTTCCCCAAAATCAAAATAAGTATTCTAGTGATGTCTGGGTGGCTCAATTGATTAAGCATCTGTCTTCAGCTCAGGTCATGATCCCGGGGTCCTGGGGTTGAGCCCCATATCAGGCTCCCTGCTCAGTGGCAGTCTACTTCTCCCTCTTCTACTCCCCCATCTTGGGCTCTCTCTCTCACTCACTCTCTCAAATAAATGAATAAAATCTTTTTTAAAAAAGACTTTTGCTTAGGAATCTCAGATACATGGATTTATTATAAATAATTTATTCATACATTTTTTATGAAAATGTTTAAATTCTAATCACCCTTCAGGGATGCTTTCCTAATATGTGAGGAATTATGCACAGCCAGTTGAGATTAGTAGCATTAGAAGATCATATAAAATCTTTAATGGAAAAAAATAAATGAAGGCTTTACATGGAGGCTTAAGAAGCCACCTTCACAGTGCCGTGAAGCCAAACAAATGAGCAAATAGTTGCATTCGGTATCAGTGAAACATACATGAATTTGTGGAACTGAGAGATGTAAATGAACAGAAGTGATAGATAAATGAGAGCTATATAGATTTATAATGAAGATTTTAATATGGCTTATTAATTATCCTGCATTAATTATCTCATACATATTACCTACTGCTGGAAAGATACCCATAATTGGATATGAACTTCACTTACACATCCTGCTTATACATAACATTCAATTTGGGGTGACAGTTCTCAGATCCTGTTGTTATGCTGTTCAGCAGTGGTGAGTATAATATCTGAAATACCAAGTGTGCTTTTTAAACAGTTGTATTGTGGTATAATTGTCATACAATAAGCTGTGCATATTTAAAGTATAAGATTTGAGAAGTTTTATCACATGCTTACAACCATGAATCCATTGTCATAAATGAAGTAACGAATATATGTCACCCTAAAAAGTTTCCTTGTGTCTGTTTTTAATCCTTTGCCTTCCCCTCCCGTCATGCCACAAAGCACCCTTGCCCTAGGCGACCATTTATCTGGGTGTTTTGGTCACTTTGTGTGCATTTGCTAGCACTGTATACAAATGAAATCATACAGTGTACACCCTTTGGAGGAGTTCTTTTCATTTATGCAACATAACTATTTTAAGATCCATCTATGTAGTACATGTATCAATAGTTAATTCCTTTTATTGTAATAGTAGTCCATGGGATGGATATACCACAATTTGTTCATCTATTTACCTGTTGATGGGCATTTGGAATTTTCCATTTTTTGGTAATTATGAATAAATCTGATAGGAGAATTCATATATAATCTTTGCATGGGCATATACTTTCATCCGTCTTGGGTAAATCACTTATATGTGGGATAGCTGGGTAATACGGTAGTTGAATTTATAATGTTTAAAAAATACCTGCCAACAGTTTCTCAAAGACATTGTTCCTTTTTCCATTCCCACCTGCACTGCATGAAAGTTCCAATTTCTCTGTGTCCTTTGAATGTACTTAGTATGGCTCACCATTTCACCCTTGTGTAGTACAGTTGCAGTGTGGTTATAATCTATATTTCTGTAATGAGTAATAGTGTTGAGCATCTTTTCTTGTGGCTTCTCTGTTATCCATGTGTCATCTTCTGAAATGCTTTTCCAAATCTTTTGCCTGTCCCTTCCCCTACCTTTGGTTGTTTGTTTTCTTATTGCTGAATATTTTTTTTTAAGATTTTATTTATTTATTTGTCAGAGAGAGCGGGAGCGAGCACAGGCAGATAACAGAGTGGCAGGCAGAGGCAGAGGGAGAAGCAGGCTCCCTGCTGAGCAAGGAACCCGATGCGGGACTCGATCCCAGGACGCTGGGATCATGACCTGAGCCGAAGGCAGCCGCTTAACCAACTGAGCCATCCAGGCATCCCTTATTGCTGAATTTTTAATGTGTTTTTAAAATTTATTCTGGTTAGAGGCGCCTGGGTGGCTCAGTGGGTTGGGCCTCTGGAGCCCTGCATTGGGCTCTCTGCTCGGCGGGGGGCCTGCTTCCCCCTCTCTCTCCACCTCCTCTCTGCCTGCTTGTGATTTCTCTCTCTGTGTGTCAAATAAATAAATGAAATCTTAAAAAAAATTATTCTGGTTACATTTTTTATCAGATACATGCTTTAAAATTTTTTCTCCCAGTCTGTGATATTCATTTTAATTTTCTTAATACTGTCTATTGAGAAGCAGAAGTTTTTTTCCAGCATTATTGACAAATAAAAATTGTATATGTTTAAGATGCACAATGTGAAATTTTGATATATGTATACATTGTGAAAAATTACACAGATTTTTGATTTTGATGAAATGCAATGTACCACTTTTTTCTTATGTGAATCAGGAAGAAACATGCAGTTTTAATGGCAACCTATGCTATTACTGCTTTAACACATTGCCCCAGTAATGAAAGCATAAGTTCTTCCTACGGTAAAATATAATCAGCCATCCTCTATAACAGAAATCTGAATCTTATAGACTTTATTAATCCTTTCCTGTTGTCTATAGTGTCTTCTGTTATACACATTTCAAAAATGTGTTATAGAAATAACAAATAGTGTAATACCACAAACAAATGGAGGCTAAAGGACTACAGTTAGGTGCTAGACTACTACACATTTTATCATAAAAATTAAGATCTTAAAAGTAATAGAAGACAAGAGCTATATTATATACAAAATAAAAGCAGATATGGCCACAGTACATTTCTTTAATTAGCCACCAAATTTTGTTTTTCCACTTTGCATTTTGGTCCCCTAAAGAGGGAAGATAAAACAAAAGAAAATGAGTTAGAATTGTGATTAAAATGAAGTAAAAAAAAAAAAAAAAAGAAAAGAAAAAGAGAAGAAGGAAGAAGGTTAGCAGAGATATCCTTTGGTTTTCATCTTTAGTTTGCTACTGATTTAGGGGGGTAGTGTATTATAGACACAAGACACTTAAAATTCATTCAATTATTTGTAGTGTACTGTGTATAGAATAGGTATTTATGAAAACACTTATTGACAGAGTTAATGTACCTCCAAGAAATTCACAAGGTGATAAAAGCCCAGCCATACAGAAATTTTCCTTAACTACAGTATTCGTCATTAATGATAGGAAGGGTGAAGCATGAAGCCAGTGGAGGGAGCAAGATGGGTATGTGGTGACCAAGAGCAAAAGGGCAAAGACCTTGCCAGGTTTAACTGTTGCCATAGAAACTTGCTTTGGGAAGTTTTCTAAGGGGTGAAATACTTGAGATAATCAGTGAACATTATCTGAAACCTATTGCTTTAGGTCAAAATAAACGTTTCAAAAGTGTGTGAGTTATTTTGCTACCTTTCTATTCAAAAACCCTTTTATTCTGTGGTATATTCAGTGATATTTAGACATAATGTACCATTTTCCCCATTCTATGCCAGGTAAATGTATATGCCTTTGTCGCCTACTAACTGTGTAACCTGGAATGAGTTAGCCAACCTTCTGTGCAGCCCAGGTTGCTCAGCTTTAAAAAGAGTCTAATGAGGAATTAACTTTTATGTTTATTGAAGGGGTTCAAAAGATAACAAATGAGAGGCATTCAGCATATGCCCAACACAGAGTAAGCACTCAATAAATGGTTTTACATTATTTTCAAAAGATTAACCATTGATATAAAATTACATTGCTCAGGCTTTAAACTTGAGTCTGATATTGACATTTTACAAGCTAGTATAAAATTAGAGAAAAACAATGCCTAATGGAAACAAACTATATACTAAGAAATGTTTGTTTTTACTGTTAGAAATGAATTTTGGGGGCACCTGGGTGGTTCAGTGGGTTAGGGCCTCTGCCTTCGGCTCAGGTCATGATCCCAGGGTCCTGGGATGGAGCCCCACATCGGGCTCTCTGCTCGGCAGGGAGCCTGCTTCCCCCTCTCTCTCTGCCTGCCTCTCTGCCTGCTTGTGATCTCTGTCTGTCAAATAAATAAATAAAAATTTCAAAAAAAAAAGAAAAAGAAATGCATTTTGAAGAAATCAAATGTAGACTGTTTAGCAGAGAAAAAAAATCCATTTGTCAAAATAAAATCTTGAGCTATTGAAAATATAATAGCTGTAATTGCAATTCCTATTAGATTTTTTTTTTAGTAACATTCATTTCAGACAAACTGAAAGCCTCCATTAAGTAGTGATGATGTACCTTAGAGAGTTGCTTTGTACACCACTATTATTTCTGTTATACCTAGTTTTTCCAAAACAGTCTTACATTTTTCCTATCACTCTGATAAACTGGAGCACCAACAGACAACTTTTTATTTACTTTTGTTTCCCTTTGGATTGATTGGCCTTAACCCAAACAGAGGAATATAAGAGGCAAAGTAATCACACATACATAGTGTAGAAAAATGTTATCATCTTTTGAAACACATATTTTCATAATTATTATTTACTGCATTTAGTTCACAGGTTCATTGCCAATATAGTCAGTTGCTGAGTCTAATGTTACTCTTTGTAATAAGCTTATAAGAATTTGACTACTTGTCTCTTCTAACATAGCTAATTCATAACCAAAAATAAAGATGCAATTTAAAAAATGTAATTATTTATTTGGGGCGCCTGGGTGGCTCAGTGAGTTAAAGCCTCTGCCTTCAGCTCAGGTCTTGATACCAGGGTCCTGGGATCGAGCGCTACATCCGGTTCTCTGCTTAGTGGGGAGCCTGCTTCCTCCTCTCCCCCTGCCTGCCTCTCTGACTACTTGTAATCTGTCTATCAAATAAATAAATAAAATATTGAAAAAAAATAAAAATAAAAAATGTAATTATTTAGAAATAAAATTGAAATTAAATTGCCAAGAAAAAAGTTTTGTACTGGGAAAAAATTGAGTATAAATTTATGGCATAATTTTAAGATACATTGTTTTAAAGTATTCTTTCTTTTTTTTTATCGTGTTATGTTAGTCTCCATAAAATACATCATTAGTTTTTGATGCAGTGTTCCAAGATTCATTGTCTATGTACAACGCCCAGTGCTCTATAAAGTATTCTTTCAATTAAAACCTAAGCTGCTAAATAGGCCTATATAATTCCATTATTCTCTTCATTTATTTCTAATTTTTGAGATACTTAATTTCTCATGCTGATATAATATATGGTCTTGTTATACTCATATAGGGCTTTTGAATTGTTTTACAACTGATTGTTCAATTTCTTTTTGTTAAGGGAGAATAAAACTGTAATAATGTTTAGATGGGTATGTTGAAGGAAGAAAAAATATCCTGAGTATATAAATAGGCTAAAATGAGGAAAAATGGAGGATGTGTGCTTTTAATTCTCGAGAGTATTTCATAGTATTTGAAATATTGATTAGGTTTCCTTATTAATCTGTGCAAACATATTGTTTAACATAATGTAGGCTTATCCAAATAATGGGGTTTTTATCTAACTGAATTGTTTTTCCTAAAAGTTTCCTTTTCAAATTGTTCATTACTAGTATATAGAAATTTAACTGCTTTTGTTTGTTGATTTTGTATCTTACACATCTATTGAATGCATTTATTAGGTCTAACATTTTTTTTTTTAAGATTTTATTCATTTATTTGACAGACAGAGATCACAAGTAGGCAGAGAGGAGGAAGCAGGCTCCCCGCGGAGCAGAGAGCCCGACGTGGGGCTTGATCCCAGGACCCTGAGATCAGGACCCGAGCCGAAGGCAGTGGCTTAATCCACTGAGCCACCTAGGCGCCCCAGGTCTAACATTTTTTGTGTGTGCAGTCATTAAGGTTTTCTCTCAATGAGATTGTGTCATCTGCAAACGTAATTTTACTTCTTCCTTTCCCCTTTGGATACCTTTGCTGCTTTTTCTTGCATAATTGCTTGGGCTAGAAATTCTAGTACTATGTTGAATAGAAGTGACTAAACTAACATCTTCTCTTATTTCTGATCTTAAAGGAAAAGATTTTAGTCTTTATCACTCAATATAATATTAGCGGTGGTTTTCATTTGTGGCTATTTGAGGAAATTCTGTCCCTAATTTATTTTTCTCATGAAATGTTGTTGAATTTTGCCAAATACTTTTTATCCATCAATCAAGATGATCATTTTTTTTCTGTTCTGTTTATGTGATATATTACACTGATTGATTTGTGTGTATTGAACCCCACCCTTCATTCATTCATCCATTCATTCTTAGAATGAATCCCACTTGACAATGGTATATAATCTTTTTCATATGCTGCTGAATTTGATTTGCTAGTATTTTGTTGAAAAGTTTTATATCAATGTTCATCAAGGATATTGGATTTTAGTTTTCTTTTCTTGTCCTATCTTTGTCTGCTTTTGTATCAGGGTATTGCTGGCCTCCTAGAATGAGTTAAGTTGTTTTCCATCCTCTTCAACTTTTAAGTCTTTAAGAAAAAAAAAATTAATTCTTCTTTAAGTATTTGATAGAATTCAACAGTGAAGCCATCTTATCCTGGGCTTTTCTTTGTAGTAAGCGTTTTGATTACTGATACAATCCCCTTACTAGTTTTATGTCTATTCAGCTTATCTCTTATTCATGAGCAGTTTTAGTAGATTGTGTATTTCTAGGAAATTGGACATTTCATCTAAGTTATCCAATTTGGGGGGCATATAATTGTTCATAGTATTCTCTTATAATGCTTTTTATTTTGGTGAAACCAGTGTATTTTCCCCCACTTTATTTCTGATTTTATTAATTTGACTCTTCATTCCCTTTTTCTTTTTAAGCTCTGCCAATTGTGGTGATCTTTTCAAAGAGCCAACCAATAGTTTTATTTTCTCTATTGTTTTTCTCTTCTCTGTTTTATTTATCTACACTCTGGTCTTTATTATTTCTTCCTTCTGCTAGCTTTGGGTCCAATTTGCTCTTCTTTTTCTAGGTTCATAGCAGTGTGCAATGAAGTTACTGGTTTTATTATTTACTTATTTAAATGTTTTTTGTGGAGCTTGAACTCACGACCCTGAGATCAAGACCTGAACTGAGGGGCGCCTGGGTGGCTCAGTGGGTTAAAGCCTCTGCCTTCAGCTCGGGTCATGATTCCAGGGTCCTGGGATTGAGCCCGGCATTGGGCTCTCTGCTCCGCAGGGAGCCTGCTTCCCTTCCTCTCTCTCTCTGCCTGCCTCTCTGCCTACTTGTGATCTCTGTCTGTCAAATAAATAAATAAAATCTTTTTAAAAAAAAGACCTGAACTGAAATCAAGAGTCAGATGCTTAACCTGCTGAGCCACCCAAGCACCACAGGTTGTTGATTTTAGGTTATTCTTTTTAATGTATGCTTTTGCAACTATGAATTGCCCTCTTAGTGCTGCTCTCATTGCATCATATCAATTTTGTGTACTGTATTTTCCTTTTCAATTGTCTGATATTTTCTAATTTCCTTTGTGATGTTTTTTTCAAACTTTTCTACAAAGAGCAAAACAGTATATACTTTAGGCTTTTTAGGGCCATATAATTTTTTTATTATGTTCAATTAGCCAACATATAGTACATCATTAGTTTTTTTTTTAAGAATTTAATTATTTATTTGATAGACAGAGATCACAAGTAGACAGAGAGGCAGGCAGAGAGAGAGGGGGAAGCAGGCTTCCTGCTGAGCAGAGAGCCCAATGTGAGGCTCGATCCTAGGACCCTGAGATCATGACCTGAGCTGAAGGCAGAGGCTTCAACCCACTGAGCCACCCAGGTGCCCCTACATCATTAGGTTTTGATGTTGCGTTCAGCGATTCATTAGTTGGCTATAACACCCAGTACTCATCACCACATGTGCCCTCCTTAATGTTCATCACCTGGCTCCCGGAGTCCAGAGTTTCTTGTATTTTGTCTCCCTCTCTGATTTTACTCATATGTGGAACATAAGGAATAATACCGAGGACCCCAGGGGAAGGGAGGGAAAACTGAATGGGAAAAAATCAGAGAGGTAGACAATCCATTGTGATTTCTTCTTTGAAAGATTGGTTAAGCCTTTGTTGTTTAGTCTACAAATTTGTGTCCATCTTTTTTTCCATTGTTGATTTGTACTTTCATTTCATTGTGATGAGAAAAGATGCTTTGTATGATTTAAATCTTTTTAAATTTATTAAGATATGTTTTGTGACCTCACATGTAATTTGTCCTGGACTGTGTTCCATGTTGATTTAAGAAGAATGTGTATTCTACTATTGTTGGGTGGAATGTTCCATATAATCTAGTTAGGTCTAGTGGTTTTACAGAGGTGTTCACAGTCTCTATTTTTTTTTTTTAACATTTTATTTATTTGACAGAGACACAGTGAGAGAGGGAACAGAAGCAGGGAGAGTGGGAAAGGGAAAAGTAGGCTTCCTGTGAGCAGGGAGCCTGATGCTGGGCTTGATCCCAGGACCCTTGGATCATGACCTGAGCCAAAGGAGATGCTTAATGACTGAGCCACCCAGGTGCCCCCACAGTCTCTCTTTCTTTATTTGTCTTCTGTCCAGTTCTCTCCATTAATGAAACTGAGGTATTGAAGGTTCCAGCTCTTTTTGTAGGCTTGTTTATTTCTTCTCCCAGTTCTGTCAGTTTTTGTTTCAAGTATTGTTGGCCTCGGTTTTTAGGTGTGTATATATCTACAATTTTTATATAATCTTGCTGAACTGAATTTTTTATTTGATACTTGTATATATTGCAAGTAATCATTATGTAAGTCTAATATCTGTCACTCTACATAGCTACAAAATTCTTTTTTCTTGTGGTGAAAACTTAAGATCTACTCTCTTAGTAACTTTTAAATATGTAATACAGTATTATCAACTATAATTGCCATGCTGTGCATTACATCCACCACCTCTGGCAACCACCAATCTAGTCTTTGTATCTGTGATCTTAAGAGTTTTTGTTTTAGTGAATTGAATCTTTATAAACATATAGTGTCCTTATCTCTCTCTTATAAACTTTTGAACATCTAATACATGTATGGTATCCAAAATATATTTTGGGGCACCTGGGTGGCTCAGTTGGTTGGGTGTCTGCCTTAGGCTTGGATCATGATCCCTGGATCCTGGGGTCTAGCCCCATGTCACGCTTGCTCAGCAGGGAGCCTGCTTCTCCCTCTCCCTCTGCCCCTCCCCCCCTGCTTGTGCTCTCTCACTCTCTCTCTCTTTGTGTCAAATAAATAAATAAAATCTCAATTTAAAAAAACCACACATATATATATATACATAAACATGTATATATATATTTTTTTTATCTTAAAATATGAACTCAATGGGATAAATGTACCCTGATGTCTATAGCAAAATTTTCTACAATAGCCAAATTATGGAAACAGCCCAAGTGTCCATCAACTGATGAATGGATAAGAAAGACGTGTGTTTATAGTGTAAAATATTACTCAGACATTAAAAAAATGAAATCTTGCCATTTACGATTACATAGGCAGAACTAGAGAGTGTTATGCTAAGTGAAACAAGTCAGAGAAAGAAAAATACCATATGATTTCACTCGTAAGTGGAATTTAAGAAACAAAACAAGTGAGCAAAGGGAAAAAAAGAGAGAAAATGAGACAAACAAAGAAACAGACTCTTAACTATAGAAAACAAACTGATAGTTACCAGATGGGAGGTGGGTAGGGGGATAGATTAAATAGGTGATGGGAGTAAGGAGGGCACTTGGTATGATAAGCAGTGGGTGTTGTATGGAAATGTTGAATCACCATATTGTACACCTGAAACTAATATTACACTGTATGTTAACTAACTGGAATTTAAATAAAAACTTTAAAAAAAGGAAAATCTTAAAACTCAACAAAAGGGTAACAAACAACCCAATTCTAAAAATTGGCAAAAGATCTGAAGAGACACATCACCAAAGAAAATATTCTGATAGCAAATAAGTGTATAAATCATGTCTCTAGGGAACTGCTAATTAAAACAAGATACCACTACTTGCCAATTAGGATGGCTAAATTCAAAAGACTTGACAACCCAAGTGCTGATGTGTAACAATAGGAACTTCCATTCATTGATGGTGGGAATGCAAATTGATAGAATGCCCCAGCCATTTTGAAAATAGTTTAGCAGTATCTGACAAAACTAAACATACTCATAACATGATATAGCAGTCATATACCTTCATATTTACCCAAATGAGTTGAAAATTTTTGTCATCCAAAATTCTGCTCATGAATGTTTATAACAGCTTTATTCATAGTTGCCAAAATGTAGAAGCAATTATGATATCCTAAAATAGGTGAATGGATAAACAGTGGTATATCCATACAATGGGATATTTTTCATTGATAAAAATAAATGGCCTGGGGTGTCTGAGTGGTGCATTCGGTTAAGTGTCCAACTCTTGATTTCAACTCAGGTCTCAGGGTCATGAGATCAAGCCCCACATTGGACTCTATGCTCAGCACAGTGTCTGCTTAAGATTCTCTCTCCCTCTCCCTCTGCCCTCCACCTCTCTCTCCGAAATATATAAGTAAGTCTTTTTTTAAAAATGGTCCATCAAGCCGCAAAAATACATGAAGGAAGCTTAAATGTATATTACTAAGTGAAAGAAGTCAATCTGAAAAGACCACATGCTGTATGATTCCAACTATATGACATTTTGGAAGAGGTAAAAGATCAGTGATTGCCATTTCTTTAGAGGTTGGGAGGAAGGGATGAATGAATGGGTACAGGGATTTTTAGGGCAGTGAGACTATTCTGCATGATAGTGTAGTGGTAGACACGTGAAATTACGTATTTGCCAAAGACATAAAATGTACAATAGAAAAAGTTAGCCAAAATGTAAGTGATGGAATTTAGTTAGTAATGGTGTATCATTATTGGCTTGTCAATTGCAAGTAATATATTACAATAACACAGGATGCTTATAATACCTGCAACAAGGGGGATATATAGGAACTCTGTACTTGACACTCATTTTTTTGTAAACCTAAAACTTTTCAAAAAGTTAAATTTATTAATTAAGTAAAAAATAGTATGAACTTTGAAGCAAAATGCATGTTTTCATATTCCAGCTGTATGATTATGAGCTGATTGACCTTGGTCAAGTTGCTGAACTTTCTTGTGTCCATTTCCCTTCTTTAAAATGGATATAATACATCATACTCAGTGGTGAAAAACAGAGCTTTCATGCTGAGGTCAGGAACAACACAAGGATATCTACTCTTACTTCTTTTATTCAACATAGTACTAGAAGTCCTAACCATAGCAATCAGACAACATAAATAAATGAAAGGTATCCAAACTGATAAAGAAGAAGTAGAACTCTCACTATTTGCAGATCACATGATACTCTATATAGAAAACCCTAAAGATCACCAAGAAACTACTAGGGCTGATAAGTGAAATCAGTAAAGTCACAAGATACGAAATCAACATAGAGAAATGTGTTGCATTTCTATGTACTAATAATGAAGCAGCAGAAAGAAATTAAGAAAACAATCTAGTTTACAATTGCACCAAAAACAGTGACATATTCAATAAAGGGTTGGTATCCAAAATATATAAACAACTAATAATTTGTTCAATTAATTGACTAATTGTCAATACCCCCAAAATAAATAATCTAATTGAAAAGTGGGCAGAAGACATGAACAGATATTTCTCCAAAGAAGACATGTTCAAGGCTAAATTAGTAGTGGCAGAACAAGTGTTGGAATTTACATTCTGTCCAAAGCCTGTGTTCTTTCCACTATGTATGTACGCTGTCTTTTTATAATGTGTTTGTAAACTCCTATGTAAAATAAGAAAGCTGTTTATAATAGGATAGAAAATTTAACCTGAAACTTAAGTGACTTTATGATATTTCAAAACAAAGAAATTAAAAATGATAAGATAGGAATGACATCCGCAAGATGGCAATATAGGAGATCCATCACCTGTATTCAGCAATAGTAACTTGAAAACCATCCACAGCATAAGTGCCTTTGTGGGAGCTATGGGATCTTCGTGGGAAATTATGAAACCCCTATGGAATCCAAGACAGGGGAGGGCCATTTTGAAAAGGCAGGCTTGTGCTCATGTGGTGGATTTACCAACCATGGCCCTGGTTACAGATCAAGAAATAGCCCTGTCCCCCTGTGGACTCAGTTATCATCCCATTGGGCTTGAGTGCTGCCACCAGCACTTTATGAGAAGGAGCCAGCAGGAGTCATTGACTGTCCTGCCCTGTGTAACAAGCCCATGGAATTTAGTCCCATCTGTGGACCCTGAAGTGGCTCATGGCCCAGCTTCAACCCCTCTCAGCCATGATTCCTGCCCACCTAGCACCTTGGGGAAGACACTGGTCTGTGCACCTGAGTAAGGCCCTCCAGTTTGGTTCAACTGCAGATCCTGAAATGGTCCTGTAACTTGGCCAGCCACTCCCAGCCATGGTCTGGGAACAATCATCTTGGGAGACGTGCTTATCCATGCCCCAGAAGTATGCCCATTGACTATGATCAGTCCTTACATCTGGAGTCAGCCCCACAATCCAGTTTTAGCCCCTCATAACTGCAGTCTAGAAGCAGTCCTGCCTGCCCAGGGACTCAGAGGGAGACACGTCCATCCATGTTCTGTGGTCATGCCTGCCAACCTCAATCCAACTGTAGATCCTGCAACAGTCTGACCTGCTTCCACCCCTCTCAGTCACAGTCTGGGGCCTATCTTTCCCACTCAGAGGCTGGTGGGCTATTGGGAATGCTCCCAGATACTCAGAGGGAGGCAGTGTAATACCAGGGACACTTCGTAATATCCAGTGTCACCAACTGCTACCAGCGTCACGTCCGTTTCATATCTGTGCAAACCAAGGCACATAGCTGGTGATGGACCTCCCCAGTTGTGAACCCAGGTAGTACACTGCTCATTTTAATTAAAATCTGATTATCTTTTATACTTAAAATAAATATTAATGAACTCTCTGTTAAATTGTTCTGTACCAACATCAGGTTTAAATGTGATACTAAGGCCTAGGATTTATATTCGGCTTTATGTTTATTAGTTTCAAGCTAAAGCATCTTTAGTACCTAAAAATTGACCTTTCATTTTAGAAAAACAATCCTTGGTTAATTTGGCATCTTGGACTTATGTGTTCTAGGTGCAATTTCATTTTCTGTTAAACGCAGACAAGATGATGACTCTCAGGAAGACTCAGATCAAGATCGATGTCGATTACCCTCCTTTCAGAAATCATTATCAGAACTATTCCACCAGATTAATGAGGAAGACTCAGGTAAATTGATGATTAAGAAAAGATTCATGATCACTTGGCAATCATCCACTTTTAAATGGATAAATATTTTACATTCATAATGTATGTATAAGTGTGTGTTGCATGTATCTACAAGAATTTTATTGTATTTCAGGATTAACGTTATGTATTTACTTTATGGATTTGTACAGCTTTTAACATTAATAGATTATAATACTTCAGATTGAACACTGTCTACTCCTTCATAAGTGAAAAACTTTACCTATATTTAATAAACAAAAAATTGCAGTAAATTTCTAATAAAATGTTAATGAGTATGTAATTTTTTTAAAGATTTTATTTATTTGAGGCAGAGACAGAGAGAGCATGAGAGGCACCGGGAGGGGCAGAGGGAGAGAAGAAGCAGGCTCCTCGCTGAGCAAGGAGCCTGATGTGGGACCCGATCCCAGGACCCTGGGATCATGACCTGAGCCAAAGGCAGACACTTAACTGACTGAGCCACCCAGGCACCCTAATGAGTATATAATTTTAACAAGATAATATGCTTTTCTTCAGCGTGGTAGATGATAACAATCTTCCACATATGCAGAAGAAAGTCAGCACTATTTTTTTTCTTCCTATGTTATAAAGCTTTATTTGAATGTTGTTAAACATATCTTTTTAGTAGAAATTCAAAGGAAATAGCGATAATGGAGAATTGGAAGGCACAGGGCAGATTTCCTGGAAAATGAGTGATTGAATTCTCTTATGTGTGAGTAGCAGGGACATCTTAAGAGGGCATTAGAGAACAGTGGGTCAACAGAAGCAAAGCTGTGGAGACAATGAGGTATATCAAAGAAGAAATATTTATTGAATGACTTTGTGTTTAGTCAGGATTCTTCAGTAAAATAGACACTACCATAATATAATGTAACATAAATAGAGAAAGAAAGAAAGACGGAGAGACATATGTTGAAAAAATTTTTTAAGTATTTTATTTATTTGACAGAGAGTGCATGTGCGCGTGCATATGCAGGGAGAACAGCAGGGAGAGGGAGAAGCAGGCTCCCTGCTGAGCAGAGGGCCCATGTGGGCCTTGATCCCAGGACCCTGGGATCATGACCTGAGCCAAAGGCAGACACTTAACAGACTGAGCCACCCAGGTGTCCTGAGATGTTGAAATTTTTAAAAAATGGCTGACATAATTGTGGGGGCTGGCAAATTGAAAATCCGTAGGGCAAGCAATCAGTGCAGAAAATTAGGTAAGAGTTGCTGTTGTGATCTTGGGCCTAAATTCCTGAGGCAGGGCAGGCAGGCTGCAAGCTCAGGCAGGGTTTCTCTTTCAGTCTTGAGTAAGAATTGCTTCTTCTTCAGACAACATCAGTATTTACTCTTAGGGCCTTCAACTGATTGCAGGATGTGTACCTACATTATTCAGGGCAATCTGCTTTACTCAGACTCCACTGTGGGGGGGGGGGTGGTCCACTGTGGTCCAGCCAAGTTGACACATAAAACTAACCATCACAGAATACATGGATTAAGAGTGATTATTTACACACTATTCAAAACGGTTTGGAAAGGGAACACCAGTCAGGGCCATCTAGGCAGTCCACTGGGACAGCAAACTGGCCTTGAAGTGAAGAGAACAATGTATTTTATGGTGGCACGGGGATAGAGATACCATTAAAGATGGAAAACATTTCAGAGACTAGTATTAGATGACTCTCTCTCTCTTTCTCTCTCTTTTTTTAAAAGATTTTATTTATTTATTTGACAGAGAGACACAGCGAAAGAGGAATCACAAACAGGGGGAGTGGGAGAGGGAGAAGCAGACTCCCCACTGAGCAGGGAGCCCGATGCAGGGCTTGATTCCAGGACCCTGGGATCATGACCTGAGCCAAAGGCAGACGCTTAACCAACTGAACCACCCAGACTCCCCTAGATGACTCTTTTAAGAGAAGAGTTGGAAAGAGAGGATTAATTCTAAAAATGAACAAAGTTTGTTTGTATCTTGATGAATAGGAAAATACCAATATATTAATTTAGAAGTGTTGGGACTTTGTTAAAATGACATTTGTTAAGTAGACCCCTGGGGTGTCAGATGGTGTGTCAAGGTTCAACAAAAGGTCACAGGGAAAGTGAACTAGAGTTTATTACTCTAGTTTAAGGTCCTGGAGGATTCATACTGTTATGCCCAGATCATGAGACCACCACCAAAAAGACCACCGAGAGCCAGACGTTCCGAAATGCAAAAGCAAGGCTTTATTCAGGCGGGCGGGCTGCAGCTCGGGCTTGTCCCACACACCGACGCAGCGGAGTCCGGGAGGAGCCCCCCGCTGGAATTTTACAGAGATTATATAGGCAATTTTACATGCAAAAAGTACATAGTTACATGTGTGGGTGACCTTGAAAACCTTGAAAATGATTGGTGTCTGAGGTGACTTAAGCTGTGTTGTCCGAGGAGGGTTGGTCAGTTAGGAAAAACTGCTGACAGGGAGTTTTTCTTACTGGTTGTTTTTCCATCCTTCGTTAGCATATAGGGCAATAACCCTGATTGGCTCGCACTTGGTCCCTCGTTTACATATGGAGAATCACCCTCTATTGGTTCATGTCCGATTCCCTATTTGCATGTATAGGAACCATTTCTATTGGTTCTTGTCCCATCCTTTATTTGCATGTGTAGGAACCAC
>ML100209.1:53599-91243 GCA_003697995.1 Taxidea taxus jeffersonii
CTATTGGTTCTTGTCCCATCCTTTATTTGCATGTGTAGGAACCACTTTGGAATGTCTTCAGCTTAATGTAAACAGCAAAAGGGCTGCCGCCTTGAATGGCGTCAGGCCCTTCACATACTTCACTCCTTAAGAGGCCACATGGACAAGTCAAGGCAGGGTGCACAGGGGGAAGAAGGACCTGAGCACATGCCTTAATTACAGTTGTCAGGAAGAATGATTTGGGGTTCCTGGGCTGAGACCAGATTGGTTAATTCAAGCCAAAAAGAGTAGAGTTTTGGGAAGCATCACGGGGGTCTCATCTAAGGGCTGCACAAGGGGAAGTCCCTGGGAGGCAGAACAGAGAGCTTATCACAAGAGTGTTTGGGGAGTCATATCAGAATTCACACTGACTTGTGACTGTAAAGGCTTGTTATCTAGTGTGTGAACTCTCCAGAGGGGCTACTGTCAGTTCAAGGCCCATCAGCCCACTTGGCCATGCAAAATGGATGCGGAGACAGCAATACTATGGAGTAATTTAGTTGTTGAACTGTCAACAAGAAGAAATGAAAAGTCTGGGAGATTATAAAGCTTAACACAGTTTTGTGCTTGCTGATTTTGATGTGACAGCAAGACATTTATGTAGCGATATCCAGTCATCAATTGAATATTTGGAGCTAAGACCATGTGAAAAAGTAAAAACAGGTTGTAAAGTTTTAGTGTTTCTTTAGTTGAAATGCAGGTGAGGTCAAAGAGTAGATGACTATTGGAGATGGATTATGCTAAGTGAAACCCCCATCGAAATCTAAGGCAGACGAACCATGAAGGAAAGCCAGGTAAAAGTCTGAAAGAAAATCAGAATATCATGTTAATGGAATAAAAGGGAGTGGTGATATCTAATAAGAAAATGTGCATGATGTGATGACAGGTTTCAAGATAGATTAAAAGCTAGGAAAAATGTATCTAATAATATTACAAGTAACCCCAGTTCTTCAAAGTGGTTTTCTTATATCAGACAGGATTAACCTTTCCATCTCCTATAAGAACACGGAACTTTTTCCGACTGACTGCTCAGCAGTGTATCTCTTTTCAGTTAGAGAAGTTTTAGTTAGGTAAAATGAATAAATTTTGGAAAACTAAGGTACAACAACATGATTATGGTTAATAATACAGTAGGTTGGACTTGAGATTTGCTAAGAAGGTAGATCGTGTCTTCACCACCCCCACCAAAAATCAGTAATTACGTGAGATGATGGATGTGTTGATTAGCTTAATTGTAGTGAGTATTTTATAATGCATACTGTATCAAATCAAATTGTACCTTATATATAATTTTTAATAGTTATACTTCAACAAAGCTGGGGGAAAAAAAGAAATGAAGACAACTAAAGATGTTTTTAACCTTTTTCAAATAGAAAAATTTGAAAAATATTAGTTAACACCCAGTTTTGATGAGGATCACATTGAAAGAGAGAACCTTATGCATTGTAATGGGAATTTGAAACCATTTGCTTAAATGCTTAAATTAATATGCTTAAAACTCTTTTCTTTTTAGATTTTATTTTTAAGTAATCTCTATGCCCAGTGTCAAGTTCAAACTTACACCCTGAGATTGGTGTAGCCAGCCCAGAACCCCTAAAACTTTTAAGACTTTTTATCCCCTTCGATCCAATTATTTCATTCTAAGAAATTAGTTTGAATAAAATAATCAGAGATCTGCACATTTTTCTATAAGAATGTTCCTTATGTGTTCTATTATTTTCAATAATTGAAACTTAAATATGTTAGTTTTCTAATTTTATTTAAAATAGTTTTGAATATGTATTACTTGCACAAAAGTTTTTTCCCACTCTTATTGAAAAATAGTTGACGTATATCACTGTATAAGTTTAAGGTATACAACATGATGGTTTGCTTTATGTATATTGTGAAAAGATTACCATAATAAGTCCTGCTAGTTCTATCTTCTCATATAGATCCAGTAAGAAGAAAAGAAAGGGGAAAAAAGGAAAAAAAAATTTCCTTGTGATGAGAACTCAGGATTTACACTCTTTTTTTGAAAGATTTTATTTATTTATTTGACAGACAGAGATCACAAGTAGGCAGAGAGGCAGGCAGAGAGAGAGGGGGAAGCAGGCTCCCTGCTGAGCAGAGAGCAGAATGTGGGGCTCCATCCCAGGGCCCCGGGATCATGACCTCTGAGCCAAAGGCAGAGGCTTAACCCACTGAGCCACCCAGGTGCCCCAGGATTTACACTCTTAACAAATGTCCTATATATCATACAGCAATGTTAGCTATACTCATGATGTTGTAATGCCATTATAGTCCTTATTTCTCTTATAACTGAGTGTTTGTATCTTTTGACGACCTTTCTCCCTTTCTACCTTGCTCCCCTGTTCTACCTTTGATAACTACAAGTCTAATCTCTTTTTCTGAGTTGTTTTTCTTAAAGATCCCACACTTAAGTGAGGTCATACAGTGTTTTTCTTTCACTTTCTGATTTATTTCACTTTAGCATAATGCCTTCAGTCTGTCCATGTTGTAAATGGTAGGATTTTCCTTGTTTTTTTTTTTTTAATGGCTGAATAATAATCCATTCTATATATATCTCACAACTTCTTTATCCATTCATCCCACGATGAACACTTAGGTTGTTTCTGTATCTTGGCTATTATAAATGATGCTGTAATAAACATAGGGTGCATATATCTTTTCCAAGTAAATACTTTGATTTTCTTCAGATTAATACCCAAATGTGGGCATGGAAATTTTATTTTAAAATTTTTGAGGATTGTCTATACTGTTTTCCATAGTGGCATAACTTGTTATTGTTTCTGTGATAGCTAATTTTATGTGTCAACCCAGCTAAGTTATTGTGCCCAGATAATAGTGAAACATTATTCTGGATGTTTCTGTGAAGGTGATTTTGGATGAGAATTGTATTCTCTTTGGCCTTTGAATAAAGAAGATGGACCTCTGTAGTGTGGGTAGGTCTCATCTAATCAGTTGAATATTTTAACAGAACCAAAACCCTCCTCCCCAGAACAAAAAAGAATTCTACCCATGGACTACTTTTGGGTTTGCACGGCAGTTCTCTCCTGGGTCTAAAGCCTGGTGACCTAACCTGCAGATTTTGGATCTATCAAGTTAATTGCATGAGCCATTTTCTTAAAATCAATCTCTCTCAGCTTCTGTTTCTCTGTCTTTCTCTGTCTCTTTCTATTCATACACATATCCTATTGGTTCTCTTTCTCTGGAGAACCTTGACTAAGACAGTCCCTATTCCATAGAGGAGCAGACTGTTTTATTTTTCTTTGTGCCAACCCAGAATTGTAGGGCATTCAGTCTTTATAGTCATGAAGCCCTTTCTCTCCAGAATTATTTTCCCTGTGGATTAAAGCATTGGAAAAACCAGTGAAATATACATGAGCAACCCAGAAGGGGAAATATTTTTCATTTTAACAACTTTGGTTTATTTTGAGATGTCACATTTAAACATCATAAAAGCATTTAAAGCACTGTCATAGAATTGAAGGAGCAGCCAATACAAAAGTGAACAGAGGTTTCCTCAGTAACTTAACATCCACATAAAGCTGGTAACTTATTCTCTGTGCATTAATGGTTCCAAGGTAATTAGTTGGTGTCTATAAAATAAATAAGCACAGAAGGCAATTCAAAATGCGGAGTTAAAATCACCCTTAAGAACTCCTCACAAGTACTTGGAAGAAGAATTCACATGGGCCTTCTCTGTCTCCCTCTCATTAGCTAATTGTTCTGAATGTCTGGATTGTTCTAAGATCCACTAATTTGATAAGTACTTCTTAATAGTTAAAGTATTAGAGTAGAGTGGCATACAATACAATATAATACGGTATGAAGTAGTGTATTGCAGTACAATAAGATACAATGTTCCTGGTAGGAGGGAATAATTATCCCTCTACCTTTCTAAGTTCTTGACAGAGAGCCCCCTGTAATTTAAAAAAAAAAAAAAAGAAAAGAAAAAGATTACCAGGAAAAAAAAACAAAAGGTCAGTTAACATGTGGGATACTTGGGTGGCTCACTCATTTAAACATCCCACTCTTGACTTACGCTCAGGTCATGATCTCAGGGTCCTGGGATTGAGCACCGTGTGGTGCTCGGGTGGGTGTGGAGCCTGCTTTGGACTCTCATTCTCCCCTCCCTCTGCTCTCCTCCCCCCTCAGAAACAGTATACCTCTTGCATACACGGGAGAGACCCAGGAAGAATGAGTAACTCCTTGGAATGGCCCAAACCCTTACCTTAAAATACAGTCTCCAGTTAAAACAAAAAGAGATGTTGGGGGATGGAGAACCAATAATGCAAAGTTAACAGGAAAGCACAGTAAACAAGAGTAACATTGTTTTGCAGATTTAGGTCACTGTCTTTCCACTGATGTGAGTTTCTAGAGATTTAGTCTTCCCAACTTCTTAGTACAGAGAGGGAGACACCCTTACAATTGCAGATTTCCTTTAGAAATGTAAATCTATCTTACAAAAGGGTAACTTTTACTCAGTTTTCAGAGCTTCTGTATCCACACTTTTAAAAAAAATAATCAGCTTAAGAGGTGCCTGGGTGGCTTAGTGTGTTAAGCCTCTGCCTTTGGCTCAAGTCCTGGTCTCAGAGTCCTGGGATAGAGCCTCCCAGCTGGTTCTCTGCTCAGCAGGGAGCCTGCTTCCCCCTCTCTCTACCTGCCTCTCTGCCTACTTGTGATCTCTCTCTGTCAAATAAATAAATAAAATATTTAAAAAATAATAATCAGCTCAAAATAGTTCTTATACCAAAGACATATTTTGGGGTGGCAAATTCTACTCCCCTTCACCATGCAATACAGTTCCATACAACACAAAATACTGCAATGCACAACACTCTTGTTCAGAAGTGAGAATTCCACTGATCTGGGCCCCTTCTTTCAGATGAGGAAACTGAGGCCCAAAGAGGGTAATGATTTACCTAAGTAAGTTAGGCAAACAGAACAGTACCTGGAATCTTCAAAACATGCCAATACTGATTTGAATATGCATATGAATAACTGAAATTGGAGGACATCTTAAACTGTATACTAACTCAACACGAAAATCTTTAAGAATCAAAGTGGAAGCTGAACAGATCACTTTAAACAAATGGCAAACTTGAGTTTGAGGCCAGTATAAACCCTGCTACACAGGACTGTTGTGGTGGACCAGGGTTCTGGTGTCAGGATTTGGGAGGATGACTTTAGACATCACCAGCAACAGAAATGCCTACTTAAAAAAAAAAAAAAAAATCGAGAATTGTGATGTAAACATTACTTTCTCACCATGTAGTTCATTCCCAATCCAGCTTCCTTTAGGCTGAATTGCTAGCATCCTTTTTCACACTTCCAAGAAAAGAAAAATCTCATCAACTATTCCTGATTTTGTCCTTAGACTAGAATCTTAGAGTGCTGGAAATGTACCACTGTGATCTATACTATAGTACTTAGATAGTTCTGATGAAGTTTGAGAATATAGGTGAGGTTCAGTGGGGTAGAGTCCAGAGCCAATGACCAAGAAAGAATTGAGATGTCTTTGGTGCAAAATGGTGTTTTATTAAAGCACAGGGCCGGGACCGTGGGCAGAAAGAGCTGCTGCCCCTGGAGTTGTGACGGGTGGTTCATTATAAACTTGCAAGTTGGGAGGCGGTCAGGAATAGCCTAAGTCTCTAAGGGATTTTGGAAGCAAGGTTTCCGGGACCTTGAGGGGCTAGATGTTGTTGGGAATAGGTCATTTATTACCATCTAATAAAACCTTAGTCATGAGACCCTTCAGATGTTTGTCAGTGGGCCACATGCTTGGGAATGATTGCCAGCACATATCTTGGAGAGTTTAGAGATAAAGGAAATTTCCAAAGGAATTTTTTTTTTTTAAGATTTTATTTATTTACTTGACAGAAAGAGATCCCAAGTAGGCAGAGAGGCAGGCAGAGAGAGAGGAGGAAGCAGGCTTCCTGCTGTGCAGAGAGCCCGACAAGGGCCTGGATCCCAGGACCCTGGGATCAAGACCGGAGCCGAGCCAAAGGCAGAGGCTTTAACCCACTGAGCCACCCAGGCGCCCCTCCAAAGGAATTTTTATATGTTAAAGTAGACTACAGGATCCTGGTTGGGGGGTGGTGGTCAGGCTAAGATTGCCTTTTGCCTGTAGCAAAGTATTAAGGTAGAGACAGTGGATCCACGTCCCTAGAGGAATGTCACTCTGCCTGTTTCAAGGACTTGTCAGTGGGCCCTAGGTAGAAAAGAAATTTAGTAACTTTTCTTCTGCCTTTGTTTCCCACATCAGTTCTATATATAATATGTGAATGTTTTGGCAGTTAGGGGGAGAAATGATTGGTTATTTCTTTGGAAATATGAATTCTTAACTTAGAAGTAAAATATTCTTATTTTAGTGGGGAATATAATGAATACCTGGGGAAGGTGAAGCATGGAGAGATTTTATAGGGCAAGCTCATGGCCATGCTGGACGGTGCTTCTCTTTGCCCTTACAAATTGTAATGCAGTCAGCTTTTCTCCCTCCACTTCCCTCTCACGACAAATGAGTTCACCAAAGAGTTTGAAAATGGTATGTACTGAGGTTTCTCAAATTTTTATGTTAAGTATGGTATTCAGAAGCCTACATTAAGAGATGTTTGGTTTTTGTTTTTTGTTTTTCAGATAATAGTTTTAGCAATTTCCATGTCTGGTATTATCTCGAGATCCATAGCTCTCCGGGACCACCAGTAAACATTATTGAAATGAAATGCCTTGCTCTGGTAAGAACCCATTAAATGTTTTAGACTCTGTCTTTTTGCAAACAGAGCTTTTGTTGTACACTTAAATTGTGATCCCTTAAAAACATCCATATTAAATGAGCACATTAGAATAAATTATTCAAATTATAGCATTTTTAAAAAATTATAGCAGTTTTATTTTAAATCCAGTAATATGGACCTTAAGTACTTATGGAAAACATCTTTTAGCTCTATAGTATCTTATAGTAGCTTTACTGATTAGAATTCTACATGCATGTTTCAAGAATTATCAAGAGCAAAAAAAATAGACTTACCAAGAGCAAACTTAACCTTAGCATAGGTACTTACCCTCACACATATGATAAAAGCAGGATTATGCTTTGTCAGGGATCAGGAATATCCTGTCCCCTCAAGGTCTTTCTGACTGGACTAGGAATCAAATTGACATGAGACAGATTAACAGGAAAAAAATCAAATTTAGTAGTGTATGTCAGGAATGCACATAGACACGGAAATTCCAAAGATAGGCAAAATGAGATATATATGTCATTTTCAATTAAGGAGAGGGTGGTAGGGGTCTGAGACTTCAAAGGGAAGGAATGCAATTTATATAAAGATGAAAAAGGATAAATATTTAGTAAGCAAACGTTTGCTGGGCCTCTTGGAAACAAAAGGATACAGAGAACTTTGATCAAACAGGCCTTGCTAGATTCCTCCCTGCCCAACACACCCAGTTCGTAGTGTAATGTAGTTATCTGTGGTGATAGCTCTCTTTCTGGAGCAGGTCTTCTGTCTAAATCCTTTTTATGCAGTTGAGGAGATAAGTAAAGAGCTTTTCCTGAATCTGCTGGGTTTTGATTGCTTTTTAACTCAAAATAATCTTCCTGCCAAAGTGACAAATTTTGAGGAGGCCTGCCTTTGGTTCCTGCAGTCTCTTGACTCTTTCAGTACTGATTCTTTTTGGTTTCTACATTAGGACTTTCACTTTGAAACACATTTGGAGTAACAGGGATAGATTTGGCATTTTAAGCAATAGTGACTAAGAATAGGAGTGTTTTATGTTACTTAGTAAAGTCTTACTAAATCACCATGTTCATCATCATTATTATTACTATTACTTAATAAAGTTAAATATTGAATCTTGTTGTTGTTTTTTTTTTTAAGACTTTATTTACTTATTTGAGAAACAGGGAGAGCATGAGCAGGGGAGAGAGAGGCAGCCAGGGAGGGTGAAGCGGATTTCCTGTTGAACTTGGAGCCTAGCGCCGGACCCAGTCTGAGGACTCTGAGATCATGATTTGGGCTAATGTCAGACACTTAACCGACTGAGCCACCCAGGTGCCCCATATTGAGTTTTGGTTTAAATGAAACATGAAGACGGTATGAATTGCTCTTAACCATGTTTTAATTTGATTTAATTTTCTTATTGTTAGTATTCAGATATTTAAATTGATGATAAAGATTACTTTCGTTTTTAAACATGCAGATAGATTTTTCATAAAATTGATTATTTAGAATCTTGAACTTCTAATAAAAAATTTTAAAAAGACTAAAATACTTTAAATTTGTAAATCAGTTACTTGCCCGCTTGATTTCTGGGTAAATCTCCACTGAGACATAGAAAATGGGTGGTTAAACTATTGAGATGCACTCAAATGTAGCTTGCAAAAGCATTCTCTTCTAAGTGGAAAATGATTTAATATGATGATGGTAGGGTCATTTCACTCAATGAAAATGTCTCATTTCTGTGATCCTGTTATCACTACAGAATAAAATCTTTCTTATAGGTTATTTTAAAATAATATAACTTTATATAACAACTTGCTGTGGAAAATGATTACTGGATTAGCAGAAATCTCTTTATCAGGACACAGGAGAAAAAAAAAAAACATTTTAAATGGGTCCAGGAGAAATTGAGACCATGAGGTGGTACCTCAAAAAAGATAGACATTGGCTCCCTTATTAATTGTATGTTTAAAATAGGTATAGAGATGAGTAGAGACCTGCAACTCAAAGTAATAAAAAAGGATTGAATTGTAAGATACTAGTAGACAATCAACGATTCGCATCTTCTCATGTAATGGTATATAATGTGCCCCATTTTGGGAAGAGTTGTTAACCCTTCAAGCAAAACTGATAGAAATTAAGATTTTTTAACTCTCAACTTTGAATGTTAAAGATTGTTATACAGACTGAGAAAAATATACCATCAGGGTACTTTATGTGGGTAAGTAAGAAGACTGACCAAAAAGAAAACACCATCTGTTTCTTTTAATGTGCTTCAAATGTGTTTTCATTTTTAAAATTAATATTTGCATATACACTTTTTAAGAACACATTATTTTCATAAGTAATGAATTTTCAAATAATGGCCCTTGTCCATTTTCCATAAAAGACTTGCCCCTCCCTATGTAATAAATTTCATTATTATTGTGTGTTAAATAAAAATATGACCAAGACCAAGTGGGGCGCCTAGGTGGTGCAGTTGGTTAACTGCATCCAACTCTTGGTTTCAGCTCAGGTCATGATCTCAGGGTCCTGGGACAGAGCCTCACATTGGGCTCCTTGCCCAGCGTGGAGTCTGCCTAAGATTCTCTTTCTCCATCTTCTGCTCCTCCCTCTCATGCTGTCTCTCTCTCTCTCTCTGAAACAAATAAATACATTCTTTAAAAAAAAATAAAGTACAGCCAAGTATATGTTAAGATCTAATTGGCTTTATTAAATGATTTATGAATCAGACAGCATCCCATCTAGCCAGTAGAGGGGAGCACCATGGAGTTGTACAAAATGAAAGGTTTTTAAAGATGGAGGGTAGGACAAGAAATTTATTAGCAAAAAAAAAAGGATTGTTCCAGACAAGGTAACTTTTATTTTTTATTTTTTTTAAAGATTTTTATTTATTTATTTGACAGATCACAAGTAGGCAGGGAGGCAGGCGGGGGGGGGGGGCAGGGAGCAGGCTCCCTGCCAAGCAGAGAGCCCAATTCGGGGCTCGATCCCAGGACCCTGGGATCATGACCTGAGCTGAAGGCAGAGGTTTTAACCCACTGAGCCACCCAGGCGCCCCCAGACAAGGTAACTTTTAGTCATGGTAAAGAGCAAGGGGTCTTAACATGCAGATTAATTCCTCTTCCTTTGAGGGATGGAGATGGTATATACAGATCATTGGCACCCATCAGAAAATTCCTGACTGACCAGTTAAGGCTACATTCCTGGGGGAGTTGAAACTGCAATTAGAATATGTGTTAAACCTCTACTTTAAGGATTTGGCCTAAGTGATGCCATTTGGGGCCTGTGGTTACTTTTAATTTGGTTTGGTTTGGTTTGTTTTTTTAAGTTTGTTTATTTTGACTTTTTTGGTAATCTCCACACCCAACAGGGGGCTCGAACCCACAACCCTGAGATCAAGAGTCATGTGCTCTTCCAACTGGGCCAGCAAGGCTCCCCATTTTTGTTTTTGTTTTTAACACATGTACTTCTCATTCAGTTTGTGTTGATTTCCTGTCAGTTTTTACTTTAAACCTTTCCTGGTTTTGGTACCACAGTGTGATACCTATAACTCATCTTGTTTGTGTATGTTCTTCTGATTATTACCAATTTCACCATTGCTCTTATTTTTCATTAGGTATAGTTAACATAGTTATTTTATAAAGATATTTGGTAATTTACATCCAAGGTCTACATAGATGAAAATGCAATTCCTGAGCCTCCATTCCATTAGCACTACAGGAGTAGAACTTAGCACCATGAATTGCTAAATTGCTGTTGGTCACTACAGGTAGGTGTATTGTACTAAGCAATCACTTTCAGCTGAGGTTGGTGGCAGAGGGGAGTCTTTTTTGGCTACCTCAATCCACTTAGGCTGCTCAATGACTGTGATGTTGCCGCCAAGTTATGGTTTTCTCACCTTTCTAGTAGTAATTGCCTAAGGTAAAAACAAATGCACTCTTTAACTCCCAGACATGATGTTTCATTCGGTGGAGATCAAATGGATTCTTTTAGATAATCCCATCACATAAATCTTTGTGCACTTCTTGAAGAAGTTTTCCAAATACTTTCAAAAGTATGCTAAAATTATTGTCCTTACCTATATACTGTTAGCTAATATTTTTTACTGCATTCACTATTTTGCCAAACTTTTGAGATGTATTTTATTTAAACCTTATATCATCAGATGTAGCAATGGAGTTTTCAAGATACTAAGCCATCTCTGATTTTCCATCTGTATCTCAGCTTTTGTTACATTCAACCCAGTTTTCACATCTTCCTTAAAGATGGTCCGAATCTCTCTAAAATAGCGTTCATGTAAGAAATGTTTATACCCTCAAGGCACATAAATTTGGTTACTTCTTAGAGTAAGTTCCAAAAATCAGGTTATATTCACAGTAAACAATAATTGGTTGTTAGCAGTCCATTATCTCTTGGTGTAAATTATTCAGTATTCTCTTGGAATTTTTAACATGTGATATCTGCTATTTCATTTTGTTTGACATTAGAAATCTCTTGTATGTCTTATGGTTTGGCTGTGTGAGAGTAATTATAGTGATCCATTATCTTCCTACTGACAATAATTTCAACGTACAGTAATGAGTTATAAATGTGTTCTGAAAACAAAACTTAAGTGTGTGGACAAAACCTATGCTTTAAGCTTTAGATCAGTCATAGCCTCCATAACATTTGTTCTGTTGTCAGTGACAATTGAATGACTTTTTCATTTTATATTATTTTTCATTTTATAATCAATCTTTAATGAAATTCACTGTATTATTAATGGTGAGACCCAGAAGTCTCTCTGCAAGTTAGTGAGAGAAGAATGTTGGGGAGGAAAATGTTTATTATACCTTTGAAGGTTTTTTTGGCTGGTCTAAGAATTAAATTGACATGAGACAAATTAACAGGAGAAAATCAAACAGAAGTTTAATAACATGTATATCTCCTTCCTGTATACATGGGAGAGACCCAGAAAACTGAATAACTCCCCAAAACGACAGAAGCCTTCACCTTAAATACTAAATACTATCTTCAGCTAAAGACAAAACAAAATGTTGGGGGTGGGGAATCAGTTTTATTGGAGGTGACGAGGAAAAGCATAGTAAACAAGGGGTAATGTTGCTGTGCAGATTTATGCTTTTCCTTTTCTATTGATAAGAGTAGATAGAGTAGATAGATTCATTACCCTATCCCCCAACCCCCAGTGAGGGAGATGCTATTACAAAAGCAGATTTCCCTTATAAATGTAAATGTCTATTATAAAAGGGTAACTCCTACTTAGTTTTTCCAAGGAGCTTCATGTTTGTGTTTGTTGTTTCCTAAAAATAACCAGTTTAAAATAATCAAAATGACAAAGAGACATATCTTGGGATGGTGAAATTTTCTCCCCTTCGGGAGCATAGTTAAAAACACTATTATTTTCTTCTTCTTCATTTTTTTGGTATTTTTATAGTCTATATTTTTAGGGGGTGAAAGATCATATATCATGGCTGTTGTACATCATACTGAAATTTTTCTTCCTCATGAGGTGTTGATGTAAAAAATTAATATTCTGCTTTGAATTTATCTTGAGAAAATAAAATATAGACTATATGTGTACATGTACATGTATGTAAATACATATATATAGTTTTGAGCATGCTATGAAGGCACACACATGAGTTTTGTCTTTCCACAATGTCAGCCTTATTCAGTCATGAAGCAAAGTTAAATCACAATGATAAAGCAGGTTCAGGATTCCAAACTTAATTACAGTTCACCATGTGATCCAACTTGGCTTCTTACATGGCACACAGAACAGAACATAAGACAAGCCACACAACAAACAAGATAACAGAAGGGTGTAGGAAGTTAACGAACCAAACCCGAAGTCAGTCTGTGGGCGCACAGTTGGAGGTGAGGCCTGGGTCCAGTCTGAGTCAACTTTGGACTCTTATCTTTTATTATATTCAAGCAGTGAAGGATCTTGGTTTTCGGAGATCCGTCGGGCAGAGTTTCAGCTGCAGTTGCCTTTTTTAAGTGGTCAGACATAGAGAAGTCATGTCTGAAGTGTCTGAGAGTTTGCTGCCAAAGTCTTCCCCTTTTTAAAGGAATTGAATCGGTCTTGGGCCGCTGCAGACCTGCTCTGGTTCTGCTTATTACCAGTGCTGGGGCATCAGCTGATGCTGCTCCTGGTGATATCTTGTAGCTGCAGTACCTTTAACTGCTTGTGTCATTGCTTGACATAGGCCTCTGCTTGACATGAAAGACTCCATTTTGCACTCTACATATGTAAATATGTATGTGTGCAAGAAAGAGCAGAGGGAGAGAGACCCTATCTTAAGCAGTTAAGCAGGAGGCTACTTCCTAGGGATCAGTCCCTGCAACCAGATATATTTCTATTTGTCACAGCTTCTAATGGCTGCTGCACCCCACCCCCACCCCTGAGGTTATGGTATGTGCCTGAATACACATGGACAAACCTATATACTCTACAGGAGTTCCTGACTTTTTCACAGGTCCTCAGAGCCTGTCGAGTACATGCTTGCTCCCACATCATCTGCTGGTCTGGCACTGGCAGCCCACCTGGATTGCACGTCTGCATTCTTTATGTCTCAGGATGGGTGGGGAAGTATGAAGCATGACTTCCTTAGGTATAGGGGCCATGCGGGTGGCAGCAGCAGAGAAATGCCAAGGGAGCTTCTAGTTTTCAGCTGTTTGCCCATTTCCTCTGAGTTCTGAACTGTTGGCACTGACTTCTCAATTTAGGAAAATCCCCGAGACAGACTGTAGTTATCACTTCTTTTGAATTACATGGTACATTTTAAAATACCCTGGTATTTTACCCTGGTTTACTGACTTGGTGATGTTTTTAAATGGAATGGAATTAAAATTGAAAATTTCCTCAATAATATGCCTCACTTAAATTAATGTTGTATGTTTTAGACCTCAGAAATAACCCCTTTATTTTTTTTTTTAATTAAGTGGGCTCTGTACCCAACATGGAGCTTGAACTCATGACCCTGAGATCAAGAGTTGCATGCTCTACTGACTGAACCAGCCAGGCACCCCAGAAATAATCCCTTTAAAAGGAACTCATGGGGACACCTGGGTGGCTCAGTCAGTTGAGCGTCTGCCTTTGGCTCAGGTCATTCCCATGTCGGGCTCCATGCTCAGCAGGGAGCCTGCTTCTCCCTCTCTCCCCTTGCTTGTGCTCGCTTTTGCTATCTCTCTCTCTCTCAAATAAATAAGTAAAATCTTTAAATAAAAAAAATAATGAAATAAAAGGAAGTGAACTCATGATTATCTTCTGGGAGAAGATATGGTGGGAAATATTTCCTGCTAGTGCATGTTGAATTGTCATTGACTCCATTAGGCTTTTATGGGCAAAAAACATAATCTTGATTTACTCTGACCTAGTTAGAGTAGGAAGTGATGAGGTTTTCAGTGCAAATACTTGGTGAATTAAATTCTCCCTATTCAGAGAAGGTGTGAACTGGCAACCAATTGGCAACCAATTCAACCCACTGTCTTTCTCAGAGCTGTCCTTACCAATAACTTTCATGAAAGGAGGTAGACTAGGTTAACTTGATACTTTTAAACTCTTCCTGAGTAAGATCTTATCAGTGGTTGCTGTATTATTTAGTTCAAAGTATCCAGGATATTAGACACATTAACCATTAGGTTTATATACAAACACTAACATCTCTTACAAATTGCACATTTATTCTTTAACAAGTATTTATTGTCTCTGGTATCCTTCCCACTATTCTAGATGCTGAGGAACAGTGATGAATTTACAAACAAGACCCCTATTTACATGGAGCTGACATTCTAGTGGAGTCAGACAGAAAACAAAAATAACATTGAAATAAGATATTTCATAGGAAGTTTTTCTGTTTCTTATATTTTCAAGTAAAGACAAACTTGGGAACCATTGATAATTTTCACTCCATGTTATGAAAAGTGCTTCATAAAGTCTTTTATTAAGGACTCACTAAATGTTTTAGTTATGGTGCTTTTAGCTAACATGATCAACTCCACAATTTCAGAGGCCTAACACAACAAAAGTTCTTAATAATTGTAACATTCTGGTGCACTTGTTCCCAGTTGGTGGCTGATATCTGCCATGTTGTGTTCTAGCGTCCTCCCATATTGTGGTTCCATCAACCTTTAGGAACTCAGCAGTTCCTGTATATACATATATATATATGGAGAAAGAAAGAGGAAACAGAGAAGAATTTCCACTGGTTTCTCAATCATGTCATCGCAGAGGCAGTACACATCACTTCCACCCATATACTATTAGAGAGAACTAGTCATATGGCTATGCCTGGGTGCAGGAGAGTTTGGGAAATGTTACCTCTGGCTGGGCAGCTTCTGCCCGGTGGTCTCTTCATATTATGAAGGGGAGCACAGAATTTTGCTGGAGGGATAATATTTTTGCCATATCAAGAAAGATGAGACATCTTTAGCCTATCACCCATGTCGAGCCTCTGTATGTATTGGCCAGAACACAGAGACAGGGTGTGGCTTCTTTAAAGAGTGGAAACTGACAGTTTAATGCTCATTGGATTTTGGTGAGTTCTTGCTAAAAGACTGGACCATGGATGGAGGGGAAGTGCCTAGAGAGACAGCAGCACATTCACTGGCACATGACACGACCTTGTAGATCAAAGTGGATTCTACTCCATGCCAGGTGAGCTGTTTTTAAAGGATCTGCTCAACATGCATTCTGCCAGGGTAAGAAGAACCCAGGGAAAAAAGTCTGTAGGGGGTAGTGCTAGAAAGAAGAGAAGGACCTAGAAAGTCAACTGGAAAAGATCAATCAGTATCAGTTGAGTAAGTGGCCTTTGTTTTTTTACCTCTCATCCCATCTTCATCCTGTAGCCTTGAAGATGCCATATTAACATAGTGATTATAGGAGAGGAAGTTAGAGTAGGGGCTTGAAAAGAGTAGGTCATGTCTACCTGCTTCCTCACAAGCAGTCTGAAAAATTACTACATATCCTGGGAGTAGGGAGGGGGTGCCTGGAGGAAAGATCAGGTAAAACATTCATTGGACATGAAATGAAAGTGTTGATTGATTTTTATACCTCTCTAAAGATCTGACAACCAGACTGCTCTGGCATTGGGAACTATTCTGAGAAAACAAGGTGGAGAAAGGGAGATCCTGTCAGATTTGGAGATCAGTAGTGGAAGAGAAATCGTTTTCAGTGCTCTACCGAGTTTAGTCTATTCGATTTATCTGTTACCATGACAATAAATGCCTAAGCTAAATTTAGTGATAATTGTACCAACAAAAATAGTCCAGAGTTTTGTCAACTGTGGCATGAAGACTGGGAAAATGCACCCAGGTAGAGCAACTGACAAATATCCCGGCTCTCGGAACAACATGAGCTTGGTGAGATAGGAGGTAGTGGGTAGGAGCCCAGACATTCCAGGAACAGAAACAATGCCTGTGAGGCTGGAGCTTGGACAGAAATGGCAGTGGGTTGGGGGTTGTGGGGGGTTCTTCCAGTCAGAGGTGCCGGCAGGGCCACATCTTGCAGGGCCTCTGAGGGTAAGACGAGGTTTTGTTCCACATGCAACTAGAAGCCACTCGAGAGTGTAAAGAGGGGAATGACCTGGCCATTTTTAAATCTCTCAAAATGTTTTTTCTATGTTAAGAAAATAATAACATAAAAATTCTATTTAGATGCTGAAAATATCTTTAAAGATTTATTTATTTATTTATGAGAGAGGGAGGAAGAGCACAAGGGGGGGGGCAGAGGGAGAGGGACAAGCAAACTCTCTGCTGAGCACGGAGCCCCACGAGGGGCCTGATCCCAGGACCCCAAGATCATGAACTGAGTAAAGTCCGACGCTTAACTGACTGAGCCACCCAGGTGTCCCTGAAAATATTTCATATTTGTTTTAAAGTGAATATGGTGAGCGGGGGGTCCTGGGAGACTCAGTCATTTAAGCATCTGACCCTTGATTTCAGCTCAGACCATGATCTCAGGGTCATGAGATTGAGCCCCGCACCAGGATCTGCACTGGGAGTGGAGCCTGCTTAAGATTCTCTCTCTGCGGGGCGCCTGGGTGGCTCAGTGGGTTAAAGATTCTCTCTCTGCCCCTCCCCATCTATGCCCTCTCCCCCTCTCTCCCTTTCAAGTAAATAAATAAGTAAATAAATAAATAAATTTTAAAAGTGAAAATGAATATAAGTAGTCAAACTTCCTCTGAAAACGTTTATAATTTGCAAAATTCAATACATGTGTTTTTACCTATTTTAAACCTATTCCAATTTCAGCTGAGTGAATTTTTTCAGTGTTCTAAATTTCAACATCTTATGAAGGTCTTCATGCTTTAAAATCTTTACTTATATGTCACAGGATTAAATATGCATAATTTATTCCTTTTACAAAAGGATGATGAAAAATGAAAACAATTTCTTTAAGTACAATCCAGAGAATAATACTGAACTACTTATAAAGGAATGCTATCATCACACCCAAAAGGGGCCATATAAAGATAAAAGACAAAAAAAAATGGTCACTATTTCACTTGAATTTCCAAAAACAAAATCAGTCCAAATTGATATATATTTAATTCTTAAAAAAACTTGTAAAACCACCCATCAAATTGGGAGAATATGCCATTGGTAAGACATATACTAGCCAAATATTTCACACCTTTTATACAGAGAGCGTAATCACAGAAATTCAGCTGGCTTTATATTTCCTATTGAGTGAGAGTTATTTGTCATAAAATGGAATGGGGGTGGCAGGATGCCTTAGACAATAAGACTATTAGCCATTTTTGCAGATGACTTCTTTATACATTCTTTTTCTTATGTTGAAAACAGTTATGTATTTTTGGATTATATAGCTAACACAAAGGAGGTATTTCAAGAATAAACTTACAAACTTGGATCTTCTCATCAAATGATGAATGACAAAAATCTCTTTAACTTATTGAGCGCATGAAATATTTAAAGAAATATCTAATTTTTATGGCCTTAAGAAATACAGTTAGAAAATTAATCTTGTCTAAATTAATTTTGACAGTATTTTGGCAGATGTATATTTAAAAGAGATTATTCATACAATACTATATTTTAAAGGTGTAATTTAGGGGTTTTTATCAATTTAAACTTGAAAAGAAAATATTCAAGTTCTAATGAACGTTAGAAATTATTTTTTATAGTGCTGTAGTTAAATTTGACATGTATTTTACCAGACTAGAAATACAGCACTCTTAATTAATTGGATACTTAAAGCTTTTTACTATAATGAAACATTCGTTTCTATTGAGTCTCTTGCTGGTTTTGAGGCCCCAGAGAACTCCACTACAGGCCTTCCCTGGAGACTGCCGGACTGCTCTAGTGCAGGTGGTTTGAAGCAATTAATGATTGCTCTCTGGAAGGCTGCTCGATTTTGAGGGGGTGTCCAGTCCTACTGGATAAGAGCCAAGTGATCAAGTAGTGATATTTGCCATGGATGTGTCAAAGAGAGGCTCTTACACAAGTGCCCCAGAGCTGCCATCCCCATTTGCATCTCTGAAGATTTGTCCAAGGTTAGAATGTCCTAACACGTTTGTATCACTAGGGCGTGCTTCTGTTTCATGGCTTGTAGTTCACAGCCATTGCAGTAGATTGAAAGTGGTTTTGTTCTACTTTGTGTTCAAAGTCTAAACATGATGAGACTTAAAGCATCTGATATTCCAGTACTTCATTCCTCTTTAGACCAGAGTTTCTTAATGTACGGTCTCAAAAAAATGTGAGTGTGTCAAAACAAGCATTGGGGGCGGGTACGGGTTATAATAGAATACAAGAGAATAGAAAGCATCAGAGAATGTCACATGTGGGAAGAGCAGGGATCATTTTGTGAATCTTTTTTTCAGTGGTATGTGTATGTGGGCCACGTTATGATGTAAAATGAATTACTCTAGGTTGTGATGAGAACATTTTGAAAATCACTGGTTATATCCTAGTATTTTTACTTCTATGAAGAATAAGTTAAAGCATTGTTTTAAACTGACACTGACCTTGTCTGAGAAATATCTGAATAATAGACCAGGACAAATGTCTAGTCCAAAGCTGTCTCATTTCAGTTTTCTGCCTAAAGAGCTGGGCAAAGTTTCTAGGCCAATACATAGTTGTTGGTATTTGTTATCCTGGCATATGGTCTAGTTGTTGATTTGTGTGACCCTTAGAAACTTCCTTAGGAGGCTGAATTCTATAACAGTCTCATGAAATACTTCAGATTGCCTAGAAAATGATAAACTCAATGACATAATGTCATTATTGGGTTTTTTGCATTTTATATTTTTAATTTTCCTTCTTTATAATCATGAGCTTAGTTACTTTACTACAGCAATTTAAATGCCCATATATTTTAAGAATCCATTATTCTAATATCTCCTGAAACTATTGTAGATAGCCATTTTCCCATGCATTTATAATTAAATCTGATTTGTAATAAATGATATCCCGATTTAATTGTAAATTTGTATATATTCTTGTTTTTCATCTCTCCTTACCAGATGTTGTTCACCACAATCAATGCTGTTTCCATTCCCCTAAAACGTAACATTTACCCACTCATTTATTTATATATCTGTAATCAAGCAAATGTTCCTTCTTTGGGTGAAACTGTAATGTCTATCTTGAAGATATGTTTTGTGAATAACTCTCTCCCCATCACCACCTGTCCCTACCAGCTCAGCATCAAGGTTGTTTTTATCATTCTGTAATGTGATAAGTTTCAAAATAGTTCTAAGTCCTAAAGTAAGTCCATTACCAAGCTTTGGATTATGACTGAAATACACAACATTTTCCGTTTCATTAGGTTAAGACATTATGGACAACTCATCCTTGTTCAGGATTGAGATATGTCCTGTCTATTGATCACCTTTAACACTTTTGTTTCAATTAATGGCTTTTTACTATTACTATAGTATAGTGGAGGTTGTGGCTGTAATGGGATGAAATATAAGTCATTAGCCAGAATGGTCAGAATGGGGATCAAGAAATGTCTTGGAACCTGAACAGTACCTTCCAGGGCTGAGTGGGTGTAACTAGAGGGACAGGATAGTAGGAACCAGAATGGAAGGAAAGAATCTAAACAAGAAGGTAATTGTATTATCAGCATAATTTGTCTTCTTCAGATTTTCCGTAATACTTGATGCTGATGTACAGAGATACTTAAAGTGTGTCCTCTGGATCAACGGAACTTTTTAGAAATATATATTATCAGGCCCACATCCCAGAGCAACTAAATCAGAGTCTTTAGGGTGGGGGGGGGGGCAGTAATCTATGTTTTAGCAATCTCTGCAGATGATTCTTATGCATGCTGAAATTTGAGTACCACAGCTAGAGAAAACATTGAAAAATGGACCTCATGGTTATAATGGTATCACAGAAAACTATATTTTAAATGTAATTTTATACTTTCCATAGCATTTAGCTAGATGGATGTCTTAGAGTATTTGTTGTTGAAAAAAATACCATTTACCAAAACTAGTCAAGAAAAACATATAAGAGATTAAAAGTAAGTGAGATATATTTAATAGTGCATCAAGGAGAAAAATAAAATAAATGGCCTTATGTTATATAAAAGTTTTCTTTGCATTTGCTTTTATAGAACAATGACTCACTCTCTGCAGACACTAAAAGCTGATTATTATATATTTGTTCTGTAATTCTAGGAGAGCATTTGCATGGAAATACCTCTCTGTAATCCAAAAGAGAGAATCATTCACATAGATGTGCAGTTATCCAGTGCTGCCCTTAATGGACTCAAGCAACTTACTCTGCATCCACTAGAGCGTATGAACTATGTTGTACAGTATTCTCCAGCGACTACAGGCTGTAGAGATGAAAGGTATGGTTTGAGTGTGGCATTTTATTGTTGATCCTTTGAAATAAAGTCTTCAAAAGGATTTGAAGTGACTTGTTCATGTCTACTCAAATAAAAGATGACAGAGCTGACATACCAGCCCAGTTATAATTTTATTTATTTATTATTTCCAGTTAATACTTTTAGACAGTCACAGGTTCTGTTTCTGTTTCCCCAGAAGGGAGCACATGCTGATAATACAGAAAGGTCTCCAGAGTTGCATATCACTTGATAACCTTCACATGAAAATATACAGATGTTTAAATCAACGAACCAAATTGGATTTAATTACAGAAAGCAGGACTTCTCTTGTTATTGCTCCTGCAAGACATTTGACTTCCTTAATGTTTAAATATTTTTCATTCATTCAACAGGCATTTATTAAACAGATATTAATGATGACACTTTTTCTGAATAATGAAGTGATCTTCTCACAAAAATGAAACATTTAAAAATAGATCTACAACAGCAGTAGAATGTGTCACAGCGCAGTTGTCAAATACTGTATTTGAAACCACCTATTTAGGATTTTTTCCTGCCAATTTTATTACACAAACTAAAACCACTGACAAGATTTTGTATGTTTTTCTCCACCAGCATTGTTTTTCAGCCAGATGTGGCTCTCGAATTCTGGTATTTACTGAGATTAACTACTGAATTGCCGAAACCAATCACAATACCAGAAATACAATGCGACCTTGGGAAGTAAGTTCTATTTCATAGATAAAATTGTTTCTTGGAAGGAGAAAAATTTATCTAAAAGAATATTGTTGTAATCTACTTCATCTTTTTGGTAAGACATAAATACATTTTTAGTAGTTGATTTTCTTTTCCAGGGAAGGTTTGATACTCAAACTACCCCATGGAAAATTTATGTGAAAGAAAAACAAATTGGGACTTAGTAAGGAGAGGCTTTTATTCAGAATCATTATTGCAAGGGAGAGAAAGGGACTACTGAAATAGTTGGAGATGCAGATCTCAGAAATCTGAAAGCATCTCAAAATCAAACAGGAAAAGGTAAAGGTGGGACAAGAGGAGATAAGCAAACTCTTTGGGGGGAAATCTGGCAAGGAAAGGAGAATGACTGGTGGCAATTGATAGGAAAAGAATCGCCCTGTGATAAACTGACTCCTGGGAGAAGCCAAGGAAGGAGGCATATTTCACTTTATTTGTGCTTGCTCAGGCCTGGGGACAAGCAGAGCTCATGGCCCCATAGGAAACATAGAAGGCTGACCGAAGTTTGGTCAAGGCAAAGCAGAGGGTCCGCAATGGACAGTGGAGAATACTTGGTCACTTGGCTAATAGCATGTGCCCTTGACATATGACCATTTATATTTACATGGTTGAGCTCTTATTACATATCTGGTACCAGTTTTGATGCTGATACATTGGGTAACCAAATCACAATTCTTACTTTTGTTATTTTTTAAGAGGTATTTATTTGAGAGAGAGTGAGAGAGAGAGAGAGCATGAACAGGGAGAGCAACAGAGGGAGAGGGAGAGGGAGAGAAGAAGACTCCTCACCGAGCACAAAGCCTGACATGGGGCTCAGTGTCAAGACCCTGAGATCATGACCTGTGCTGAGACTAAGAGCCAGAGGCTTAACCAACTGAGCCACACAGGGGCCTCCTTACTTTTATTTTTATTTATTTTCAGTAATTCTATAGTGATTACATTTTATTGAGGAATGGAAATCCAATATGAAACAAATAGAATTATGGTATTAATGAATTCTAAATAGTTTATGGGTCTCAGATCAGACTTATACAAAGCTCAAGGTGACATTTATTTACATCATATTTTAGGGAGCAGTTTTGATTATGTCAGATACAATTGAAAACATGCTTCCATAAATTACTAAAGAATAATTCCATATAAAGATGAGGTAATCCCTCATAGCTTAATAGTAAGGAACCTTATCAAATCAAATATTCTTGAAATTATTTTGGTTTCTAGTATGTGCAAAATACATTCATGTGTGCAAAATACATTCATTATTATCATCTGAGGGTCACAATTTTTTTCATTCAGGATGAGGATTTTTTGAGCCATATCATCTTGAAAGGAAGTTTGAGACCTAAAAGTTACTGGCAGATATAAACTACATGAATTTTTTTAAGACTAATATGCCTATTAGGGGGATTTGCCTTGGTTTCAAATGGGGTAAGTGAGGTTTACAGATGCTAAGTGATTTGCCCTAGGTCACTAAATGTAGAAAAGAGACTAAAGAGAATGTTCTTGTATATAATTTTCCAGATTCAAACTAGTGGATCTACATAGAAAATCCAAAGGAAATCCAAAGATTTGCCCTACAAACCTTTAAAAGATAATAGTCTCTAAACAAATAAAGAACATTTGTGAATATAAAAACATGCCAAAATCTCTACATTCTCTAGCACAGATGTCCTTTGGCCTCTTTCCTATTTCATATTATAGTATCATACATGGCTGTATTAATAGTACTTAACAAAGGGGGATTAGGATATATGCAATCTGCAAGAGGATTTGGTGCAATCTTGCTTCAAACAAAATACAGCATGTTAGGCCTGAAGGCAAACCTAAAATACCCTGGAAGTAATATATGTAAAAGAAATAGCATCCACGTGAAATAACATAAAGGACTTTTAATTAAATATAACTTATAGTATTGGGCTGATTTTAATGGCACAGTAGATCCTCCAGTATTGTTTTTTTACCATTCCAAGTTGTTTTTCCTGCATTTCAGTCACCACTGGTAGATGAAACGTTAGGTCTCAGATTTTTTTTTTTTTTACTTTTTGTCCAAAGGACAATACACAATTCATGGTTTTAAAGAGCATGTGCACTAATGGACAAATCAGTACCTCTTTGTTAATTTCTCTCCCTTAGATGCAATGATACTTGGCTTTTGAATTCCCATACTAGTCACTATAAGCTTCCTTGGGAAGAGGTTAAAAACTCCCAAGCACTTCTACTGTCTGTAGAGTTGAGGAGACAGCAGGACCCACCGGCAATAATCTGGTCTCAGATGAAGATAAACAGCCAGTATGTAGAAGTTGGGGTCTGAGGGAAGAGTACTGGTAAAAATCTTCCAGGGTATCTGGGTAGGGTGCCGACCGTGTCTGCTTTAACTTACTAACAAACTTATTTCTAGTTTTATAGTTTTTCTTGTTTTAAAAATAAATGAATTTATGAAAAGTATATACGTATATAAAAGTATTAGTAAATGTAATACACTTAATGTGAAAATATTTAGCACAACCAGTTTTACAATCATGGTTTTTTTCTTTATTCCACTAAAAGGTGCTCACCTTTTCTCTTTTCTTTTTGAGTTCTTGTTACTTTTGGTCATGTTGTTCTAAAGCATAATTTCTTTTTATCTAAGTCATACTGTATATAATTAAAAGTTGCAAAATAATAATAGACATTTGAGAGTAACTACTTTTTTAGCCAGTCTTATTCTAGATCCTTATCCTCTTTGAAGTTTGTATGGCCATTAATTGTATCCAGTGTCTTTAAAATGTTTAATAAATCAGTGTGGCTTTATTTTCATACACTTTTCTAGATAGTTGGGGGTCTCTTTCAATATGGAAATACATGGCTTTCAGTTTCTGGAAGTCTCAAATTATGCCATCTATTTTCTCTCTTCCTACAGCACCTTTGTTTTAGTTTTAGAGCTTGGGGGCTATTTTAATTTTCTTATTTTTTGGTCTCTTTTTTAACCAGCATCTGTACTTTTTCATTCAGTTACATTTACCTGAATTTATCTTCTATTCTTTCTGTTGAATTTTCATGTCATCCATCAACACCCAGCACCATTTTTGTTGTTGTTGTTTGGATGTTTCTTTTATATATTTCTGGGTTTTAAAAAATTATAGCATTTTGTTCTTATTTCATGTTGATAATATTTTTTCTGATAGGCTTAAGATGTGAATGGTCATTTTAAGAGGTCTTGGTCTTTGTCTTTAGCTATAAATTTTGTTCTCCTTTTTCCTTACTCAAAACTTTCCCTGATACTTGTGTTGCCCGTATTTAAAGATCTATTTATGTAATTGAGAGTGAGAAAGAGAGTAGGCGGGGCAGAGGGAAAGAGAGAATCCCAGGCAGACTCCCTGCTGAGTGCAGAGCCCAAGGCTGGGCTTGAACTCAGGACCCTGAGATCATGACCGGAGCTAAAATCAAGAGTTGGATGCTTAACCCTCCTAGCTACCCAGGCTCCCCTTACTCATATTTAAATGTGAGGCTCTAAAATAATAGTTAGGGCTTACCCATTTGTGTTGTTCTGTGTATCATTCTTGATTCATTTTCTTTGCTGCAAAAGAATTTTTTTGTTGTTTTTCGACTTTTGGGTTTTTTTTTTCCCCCAGTTTGGTATATTATGAAACATGTTGTTTATAACATTGTATATGCTTTTGTTACACATATGTGCTCATTTCTGTTGGGTAGAAACATAGAAATACAATATCACTTTAATTTAGTGGGTAAAAACAAAAAGTTCAAAATTGGTTGTATGTATTTACACTCCACTGGCCATATATGAATGGTAGTTGTTTTACATCCTCGAGAACATGGGTATTGTAAGATGAATTTTAACCATTGTGCTGCATGTAAAGTAGTACATCAATGTTCTATTTTTTTGAGTTTTTTTAAAAAGATTTATTTATTTATTTGTTTGTTTGTTTATTTATCTGAGAGGTGAAGGGAGAGAAGAGGGGAAGGGCAGAGGGATAGAGAGAGAGAGAGAGAGAGAATCTCAACAGACTCCACATTGAGCCCAGAGCCCAATGCAGATCTTGTTTCCATGACCCTGAGTTCCCATGACCTGAACTGAAATCAAGAGTCAGAGCCTAACTGAGCCAGGCTCCCCTTCAGACTTTTTTTTTTTAAGTGATCTCTACATCCAGCATGGGGCTTGAACTCACAACCCTGTGATCAAGAATCACACACTCCTCTGACTAAGTCAGCCAGGCACTCCTATGTCAATGTACTTTTAATTTATGTTTCCCTCGTGACTAATGAGGTTGAGCACCTGCCGTATGTTTATCTTTTTTGAAATTTTTGTTCATGCTCTTTAATCATTTTACTATTAGTTTGTCTGTATTTTCCCTTATATCTTATAGTTCTTTATATATAGTGGCTACAAACCTTTGTGGGTTATATATGTTACAAATACCTTTTCTTATCTTGTGAATTTCCTTTTCAGTCTCTTACTGGAGTCTTTTAGTGACATTAAATTCTGAATTTTAATGTAGTTTATCAACCTTTTTGTTTTCTCCAATTCTTCCATATTCTAACATCACTAAGAACATCACTGTCATCATATATACTTCTCATGTTTAGATCCACAATGTGCCTGGAGTTGATATCTGCATGTGATGTGAGAGAAACATCCGTTAGGAGGTCATTACATTAATTCAGGACCAAGATGATAACAGGTTGGACATGAGGATTGCCAGTGAGTGTGGAGAGAAGTGTTCAGTTATGGTTTATTTTTTAAAATAGAGCTAATGAGTTTTGTTCACAAGAAATATTTGAGGTGTAAGGAAAACAGGAGGGCATGGATGACACTAAAGTTTTTGACCTGAGCAACTGAAACTAAAGATGTGACACTAACTGCGATAGAGGAGACTATAAGAAAAGCTGGTTTGAGGGTAGGTATCAAGAGCTCAGCTTGGGACCTATAAATTTGAAGTTTCTATTAAACACCTGAATGATGATTAGGAAGTTTGACAAAACGCCTGGAGTACAGTGGAAGTATTCATGTTGGAGATACACTATTTAGTTGTTCCCAGGTTCATGTCAAGCCTAAGTAGAGATGAGTGGAGTAAGTTGTAGGACTCAGCACTTTTAAGTCAGAGACAGCCTCAGGTATAATCTATGATTTGCTTACAGATTATTATTAATGAATTTCAGAATGATAGTGGTCACTTACTAAATAATTTGCAAAATGAAATTAATTGAATTCAATCACCCCAGGAACCTTTACATACTGGAGGCATTTTTTGTTTTATCCTTTTATGATAAGTACATTCTTCTTAGGAGTTCATGATATTTTCTCATTACTGGTGTCTTTTTTTTTTTTAAAGATTTTATTTACTTAGAGAGAGAGCATGTGTTGGGGGAAGTTCAGAGGGAGAGGAAGAGAGAGAATCTCAAGCAGACTCCCCACTCAGTGTGGAGCCTGATGTTGGGCTTGATCTCACAACCCTGAGATCATGACCTGAGCTGAAATCAAGAGTCAGACATTTAACTGACTGAGCCACCCAGGTGCCCCAACACTGTGTTTTTTGTTTTGTTTTGTTTTGTTTGTTTTTTGTTCTTCTTATTTTGAAAAAGTTTAAGACTCAAAAGAAGTTGAAAAAATAATTCAGAGTTCACACATACATTTCATCCTGGAAATGGTTTTTAAGGTGCTAATTAAACCTTGGTTCTCATTAAAATTACCTTCTTGGTGGCATCTGGGTGGCTTAGTTGGGTAAGTGACCATTTCTTGATTTCGACACAGGTCATGATCTCGGGATCCTGGGATCGAGCCCAGCATAGGGCTCCGTACTAGCGGAGAATATGCTTCAGGATGCTTCTCTCTCCCTCTGCCCCTCCACATGCTTTCTTGTTCACTCTCTCTCTCTCTTGCTCTAGAAATAAATAAATAGTTTTTAAAAAATTACCTTCTTGTTTTTCATTGATTTGACAAGTAAGTAATATTATTTTAATTTTCTGTCTTATTCTGTATTAATAAGTTTGAAACAGTCTTGATGAAAAAATATTTTATTGTGACTGTTTAGAAATGAGTAACCCAAGGAAAAAGTATAACATTTTAAACTTGAGAAATTTAATTTTGTCCCTAAATAATAAATATGTGCATCAACAATCCTCAGTATACACATTTGTAGTTACAAACTTCATTTCTCATTATTGGGAAAACTAGCAATTAAAAGATTTAGGGACACCTGGGGGGCTCAGTTGGTTAAGCCACTGCCTTCGGCTCAGGTCATGATCCCAGAGTCCTGGGATCGAGTCCCGCATCGGGCTTCTTGCTCATCAGGGAGCCTGCTTCTCTCGCTGCCTCTGCCTACCACTCTCCCTGCTTGTGTGTACTCTCTCTCTCTCTCTCTCTGACAAATAAAGAAATAAAATATTTAAAAGAAAGAAAGGAGGAAAGGAAAAAAGAAAGAAAAGATTTATTAGATTCAATTCAATCAAAAAACTTTTTCCAGATGAACAAGGAATCAAGTACCTCATTAGTTGGTATGTTTTGCTCCTTGGTCCACTGGCAATCACAGGCTACATACACTTCTTACTTTTTATATCTTTGTCCATTTCAAATGTTATCAAGTTATATTAATCTTTGCAATGAAATTGATTTTAATTTCCTCAAATGTTATCAAGTTATATTAATCTTTGCAATGAAATTGATTTTAATTTCCACAGAAATTACACTATTTTTCACTTTTTTATATTCCACACATAAAAGAGATCACACAGTATTTGTCTTTCTCTGAGCTATTTCACTTAACATAATGTCCTCTAAGTTCATCCATGTTGTCGCAAATGTCAGGATTTCCTTCTTTTTTAAGTTTGAGTAATATTTCATTGCATAGTTCACATTTGTGGAAGAACATTCAGGTTATTTCCATATCTTGGCCACTGTGAATAATGCTGTAATTAACATGGGAGTGCAGTTACGTCTTCGAGGTACTGATTTCATTTATTTTGGATATATACCCAATAGTTGGTATATACTCAATAGTTGGGATCCAATTGTTGGATCATATAGTACTACTTTTAAAATTTTTTTGAGGAACCCTCCTATTGTTTGCCAAAGTGGCTGTACCAATTTATATTTCCATCAGTGGTGTACCAGTGTTCCCTTTTCTCCACATCCTTGCCAACACTTACTATTTTTTTAAATGACAGCCATCCTAACAGGTGTGAGGTGGTATCTCAGTGTGGTTTTACACTGCATTTCTGTAGGATAACAGTTTTCATGCTATACATCAAAAGGTATTAGAAATGATGGTAGGAACACCTGGGTGGCTCAGCTGGTTAAGCGGCTGCCTTCCGCTCGGGTCATGACAGCATCCTGGGATCAAGTCCCACTTCGGGCTCCTTGCTCGGCAGGGAGCCTGCTTCTCCGTCTGCCTCTGCCTGCCTCTCTGTCTGCCTGTGCTCGCTCTCTCTCTCTCTCTAACTAATAAATAAATAAAATCTTAAAAAAAAAGAAATGATGGTAAATTGAAAATTACGAATCCTCTTGATTAGTCTTTGCTTTGAAAATAAATACCAGTCATTTTTTTTTTAGTATTTACTCATCATTGGTTTGGATCTTTTCAATGTAACGGACAGAAATTGTGAATTTATTACTCATTATTATTATTTCTAGAGTATATTAACCTTTTTGCCTGAATTTAATAGTTATAAAATAGTGAGTAAATATTGCTCCAAAAACTGTGATATATTCTACTACTCAGTGTGGAATAACATTTGGTCTCAGAAGTAGAAAATCAAGGACTAATTTAGCAAAGTATCATTAGTACGTACATGATTTTTCTTATTTTGAAACTCATACAAGTCATTGTATTAGTTTCCTAGATCTGTCATAACAAATATCACACACTGGGTGGATTAAAACAACAGAAACATATTGTCTAACATTTCCGGAGGCTAGAAATTTGAAGTCAAGGTTTCAGCAGGACCATGCTCCCTCTGAAACCAATAAGGGAGAATCCTTCCTTTCCTCTTGTGGTTTCTAGTGCTTACCAGCAATCCTTGGTATTCCTTGATTTAGAGGTACATCACTCCAATCTCTTCCTCCATTGCCATATGGTCATCTTGTCATGTGTCTTCACATTGTCTGTAAGGACACCAGTCATAAGGGATTAAGAGCCACCCTATTCCAGGATGATCACATCTTAGCTAATTATATCCATACTGACCCTCTTTCCAAATAAGGTCACATTCTGAAGTATTGGGAGTTAGAACTTAAATATATCTTTTTTGGGTATGCAGTTCAACCCATGATAGTCATCAAATTTATAAAATTATCATTGAACAAGTTTATGAACAAGTTTACTTACTTCATTTTTCCTTTCAGGTATGCTACTCAGATCATTCCTTTGGTTAATCCTACACATGAGACCTTAGAATTGCAAGCAACGAACAGTAATCCTGAAAATTTTGTCTTGGATGTTAACAGATCATCAGTAAGTATATTTGGAAAGCCAAGTAACCTACCACTACTAGAGCATTTTTCAATACTGATTTTGGAGTACACTGTGGAATATTATCATATGATTTATTAATAAGGTTTCAAATGCTTCAAATTTAAAAATAGAATTATATACATACATATTCCCCCCAATTTTAATTGATCAAAGAAGCCAATATTGTGTCCATATAAATATTTAAAATTTTATATGCTAGTGTCATACTCATTATTACTGGATTCTCAGTAAACTGGTTGTGCTTTATTGCTGACCATTTTAGTAATCAGATTTGGAAACCATTTTCCAGTAGTATGATATTGACTCAGCAATTTTTCTATGTTTCCAGGATTCCCAGAGGCTAGTTCCTTCCAGAACTTGATGAGTTCCTGCCCATCACCTGTCCCCTACTTCCAAACAATGTGAACAGCTCTGACCCTTTCTCCTTTCTCTACCCCATTTTCTCATTCCTTGGTCCCTAGCAGAGACTAGAACTAGTCAATGGGCCCAATCACTTATCTCCTCCCACAAGTAACAAAACAAGATCTGAAGGTTTAGCATCAATATCTTTGTTTCCAAGCATATGATACCAAATTCCAATGAAGCCCAATGAATACCAAAACTGTGTTTTCAGGTAAACTTCAAAAAGATAATTTTGATAGATTTTTTCTTCAGAGGATCTCACAGTAAATCATGAAACCCTGTTAAGTAGATATAATATTTAAATAAAGGCTTTTTACTATTTGCTACTTAATGATTAAGAAATCTATAATGTGATTTCATTTGTATCTTAATACCTATCTCTTATCAATGGGTGGTTGCTAATTAATAGTATCATGATATGAAATTAGTTCTTAACTGCCATGATGTGTCAGATTAGGTATCACTAATTATTATATTGCTAAAATTGCATATATAGGTTATCTTAGAATAACTATACTAAAATGTACACACATGCTTGTATTACTTAACACTGTATTTTCCATAAATTAAACAGAATATGGTGGTCAGGATATGGTTTATAAATACCTGAATTTCCTCATTAGAAAGTGGTGTTTTATATTCTTTATATCACCACTTTTACAGAAGAATATGAACTGTGTCTAAGGGAAAACAAATGTGGTATATTTCAGGTGTCATCTTATATTACGTAATGAAGAATATGGACTCTGCTTTAATATTTTAACCATGGTTTCTTGTCCATTCATTCCTTTATACATTTGTCATACATACTTTTGAGCTCTGAGTGTGCATTTAACTTGAATATTGGAAAAGAACTCAAAAATAAATTTATAGATGAGAAAAATACTATTGGGGCACCTGGGTGGCTCAGTGTGTTAAGCCTCTGCCTTCAGCTCAGGTCATGATCTCAGGGTCCTAGGATCGAGCCCCACATGGGGCTCTCTGCTCAGCGGGGAGTCTGCTTCCCTTCCTCTCTCTCTGCCTGCCTCTCTGCCTACTTGTGATCTCTCTTGCTCTGTCAAATAAGTAAATAAATAAATCTTTAGGAATAAAAAGGAAAAATACTATTATATATTAGAGAAAAAATAGGAGCACACATTAGTGGTAATGATAATAAATGGAAAGACTATATATACATACACACACTCATACATATATAATTTTATATATATATATGGTTCTTATGTTAATGATTTGCTACATTTGTTTTCTTTCTCTTACATTTCTTACTGTTCAGTCTGAAGGTAAGTTATAGACATCATGCTATTTCAATACTAAATACTTCAGATTATATTTCATAATAGCATAATTAATCTCTCACATCATCCTGTCCAAATTTAACTTTACTCAGCTGTCCTGATAATCTTTCTTCAGCTAAGATCCAGTGTAAACTCACATATTGGAATTGGCTATTATGATGACACTCGCTTATAACTAAATGTTTGCAAGTTTCCAAAAGGTCCTATATTTAACATAGTATTTATATCCCATTACACTAAACCAGTACATTTGCTATAGATAAATTGCAACCAATAGTGTTTATCTTCCTTTCCTTGAAACCATAGGATTTTTCAGTGAATTTTAGATGAAAATGAAGGAATTTTATTTAGTTACTGTTTGGTTATATACACTACCTCAATCTGCATCATATGCTTCTGACATATATTTAGGGAAGAGGAATTTGAGGCCAGAGAAGCTAAAATACTTAAACCACGTGGTTAGTAAGTGGTGGAACTAGAATTAAAATCCAAATTAATGTAGTAGTATGTGATTTTTCTAATGAAGCAGATGATTTCTTTATATCTATCTATATAGAGAACTTTTTTCATATTTGCTAATTTAAAGGAATATATAAAATATAACTTTTCTTTTTCTTTTTTTTGCTAAGGTTGATATTAAAATTAATTTGTACTTCTTATGTGTGCATAAACTTAAGTGATTAGCTCTCAGAGTAAGAGCCAGCCTGAGATAAAAATATTTGCTATAGAGGGACGCCTGGGTGGCTCAGTGGGTTAAGCCGCTGCCTTTGGCTCAGGTCATGATCCTAGGGTCCTGGGATCAAGTCCTGCATCAGGCTTCTTGCTTGGCGGAGAGCCTGCCTCTCTCTCCGTCTCTGCCTGCTTCTGTGCTTTCTCTCTTTCTCTCTTTCTGACAAATAAATAAATAAATAAAATCTTTAAAAAAAAATATTTGCTATAGATAAACCACACATATATAAAGAGGTGACTGTTATAAATATAACAATAAGTTGTGTTTGTATTCCATGGTCATTATCAGAGCATTATTATTAAGCAGTAAGTGCTATATTCTACAAGGATTCGAATGACACTACTGTATTGCAGTTTTATATTTTCAAAAGTTATTGAGAAAAATACAGTAGTGAAAAAAAATTAACTTACTTTTCAGACATATGCCTTTTCATTTTATCATTCTATAAGAGTTGATGTTAAATATTATATTATTCGCAGTATAGCATTTTGATGGAGTTGCTGGCTTCTTTCATAATCTCTAGAAAGGTAACTCATTCTAAATACTGCTCAGACTCAAGTTATTCTAACAGGTCACACCTTGAGTATGTGTGTGATAGGACAAAAAGAAACACTTCAATGTATACTAGAGAAACTTTCCTTACCTCTATGCTTAGAATCAGTTCATCTCTTTTGACATCACCAGGGCTAAACATTAGGTTCTTGGTGTTTTCACATGTATCTTGGGATGATTTATAAGCTATAGGTTCTTTAAAAAAATGCTTATTTCTGTCATTTAGGGTTCTTACTCAGCTTATATGGGGTTCTTACTCAGCTCTAAAGATTGATCCTGATTTCCTTTTATAAAGCGAGTAACTCCATGTGGTCATTGCCTGGAGGAAGAACATGGGGTAAACTCTACTAAACACTGCTTACTGTGGCCATTATACCAGTCTTCGCCAAGCAGACATACTAAGAATGGGTAACACATACAAGGCAGCACACTAATCACATGAAAATCAACCTGGCATATACCTAGCATGCAAAGATCCTGGCTCAAACAAAAGCATTGAATTTTTTTTTTCTCTCTGAATTTACACAGCTGACCATCTCTCCTCACTCCATCAAAGAAGTATCTGTTCACTTTTTTCCTTCAGCTCTTGGAAGAACTGGTCATCAAGTTTCTATCACCTTCTGCTGTACTCAGGTATGATAGACTATTCTTGGACCAAGTCAAGTTCATTAAATTTCAAAATCAATAAATAAGCCTAATTCATTCACTTGACATATTTTGCAAGCAAAACAAGTTCATTGTAAATTATTAATTAAATGAACTTTTGGGAATACAGTATACATTGTGCATGTGGAGGCATCTAAAGAAGGCATTTTTAAATCCTTAGGTTACTTGAGTGAAGGTGAACATACAACCAGATTTAAAATATAGGTATTTTAATGGAAATCCCATTTTGTTAGCATTTATGTTAATTTCCTGACTTAATGTTTACTCATATTTTCATGAACTTAAATATGAAACTGTAGAAAATGTGATCTTACAAATATTGTATTATTCTTTCATACTATTTCATCTGTACAGTGTTACTGATTAATAATAATTTTTTAAAAGCAGCAATAATTAAGGGGCACCTGGGCGACTCAGTTAAGCATCCAAATCTTGGTTTTGGTTCAGGTCACGATCTCAGGGTCCTAAGATCAGGCCCCACATTGGGCTCCACACTCTGCACAGAGTCTGCTTGAGATTCTCTCCCTCTGCCTCTCATCCTGTTCACACACTCTCTCTCTCAAATAAATAATATCTTTTAAAAAATAAATAAAAAACAAAAATAATAATAATTAATACTTTTTTAAGCATCTCTAAACTTGCTACATGCCATTTTAAGAATTGTATCAACTCATTCTCACCACAGTCCTGTGGTAGAAGTATCAATTCATTTTATGAATCAGGAAACAGACACAAGGAAATTAAAGTCAGGCAGCTAGTAAGAGGTTTAACTTGGACCTGAACCCAGGACATGTGATTTCAGTCTGTCTTCTTGACTGTTTTTGCAGCTGCCTACAGACTATTATAACTCTCTTTCCGCCAATGAAAATTTTACATAACTTTTGACAATTATTATTACTTTTTATTTCTTCAAGTGTTATGAGGAGGAATGTAAATGAAGATATGTGCTTTAAATCCTACAAGACACCAAGGAACTTATAAAACACTGCCTCTTGAGAGGCAATGAAATCAAATATAATATAGGGTTCCCCATGTCAGTGCAAGACCTGTGGGTGACTGGAGTATCCTCTTTTCCAAGAAAATGTGTAATTTGCCTTCAGAAGAAAAAATCTGAAGCTATTAAATTTCTTACATGATGACTGACTTTTACATAAACTGAAGCAATGCTCTGGAAGTATGCTTGATTCTCATAAAAATTAAAAATAAAAAACAATAATCCTTTTCATACAGAAGAAGGAAAATATAGTAGAGATTATTTCCTTCTATAAAAGTACTTTTAACAAGGTAGAAATATTTTTTAAAACATTTATTTATATATTTTAGAGAGAGAGAGCATGCAAGCAGGGGTGAGGGCAGAGGGAGACAGAGAATCTCAAACAGACTCCGCACTGAGAGCAGAGCCCAATATGGGGCTCCGCTGGGGTCCTCACAGCACTGAGATCATGACCTGAGCTGAAATCAAGAGTTGGAAGCTTAACTGATTGAGACACCCAGGCACCCTGGAATTGGATATTTAAAGGTAGTGCTGTGTCTTCTTTCAAAAAAGTTTGAGATAAAGATGGGCGAAAATGTTCCTTTTTTTATTTTTTAATGTACATGTTTGTTTGGATACTTTTTAATTCCCCTCTCTGAACCCAGGGGATAATTTAAGCAATGCCAGGGCAGTTGTTGGATACTAGTGTTCAATAATGGTGGGATGTGGTTTAATTTAGAAGCTCCAATATTCCAGGCCACTTGGTGAAACATGAAAACATGGCCTTCTTGTTTTTGTATTCAGCTCATTCCCAGTGATTTAAAGTAACTCCATGTCTGTCATCCAGGATTGATTTTTATTAAGTAGCCAAAATAATTAATTTATGTAAGAAAAAAAAAAGTTGTGAATATAATTGAACCCTGTTGCTTGATTCCAGTCATTCTATTGTGTGGAGTCAGGACATTGTAAGTGAAAATATATTGCACTTGTATTCTGCTAGTAGAATGTCTAACTAAAAGAAGTGCAGGCATTTGAAGATATGTACAGATAAAATTTACCTTTAATCCTTCCTATGTGGAGACAGCATTTTATGGGTTTACTATCACCAACTGTCCTAGTTTGAAACAGTCTTAAAAGTTTTCCTCTTTCATTGGAGGCTTGGACACATCTACGTAGTTTAAGAGATTATAAACTAGGTTATTGTTTGTTGGTTTTCATTTTGTGACCTCTTTATTCATCTGGAACACTAGCCAAGTATTCAGTGCAGAACAGAGTCACAGTCTGTTGTGCTCTCAGGACTTTTATTCTAAATGAATACAAAGGGAACATTTTCAAACAGTACTCTGCAGGTTTATGAAACCCAGATAAGAACAACGGTTACATGCAATCTTCTTCATGTAATTTTTGAGCCATTCTTCCCTGTCAGGTCATAACAGAACATACACTGTCGTAGGCAGTAGGGATAAATACTGTGGCATGCAGATATACATACTTCCTTTTAATGGGACTTCAATCTGTGCCTCACCATCTCAGCCTTCATGTGATAACTATCTGAATTTCATTTGAAAATCACTCTAGGATTTTGGAAACTTCATGTAGTGTTTACTATCCAGTTTGCTAGACAAACTGATTTTTTTAAAAAGCCTTGAGCAGAAATACAAGGTTTTCATTAAGATTTCTCTTTGATGTTGCTATAAGTAACCTCTTATGCATAGAAAGATGTTCCATAGTTGAGTATTAATCTTTTGCCCTCTCTTTTTAGTGCAGAAATACATTGACTATTCAATAAAATCAAAAGGAATTTGGAAAAGAAAAAATATGATGCAGATTAAATATTAACAACAAAGTTTTTTTTTAATATAAAGATTCATTTATTTATTTTAGAGAGCATATGAGCAGGGGGGAGGGGCAAAGAGAGAGAGAGAAGCAAACTCTGCACTGAGTGGAGCCTAACATGGGACTCCATCTCAAACCCTGAGTTCACAACCTGAGCTGAAATCAAGAGTCAACTGACTGAGCCACCCAGGCGCACTGCAATATTTCTTATCTACCAAGATTTTTATGCATATCACATTTATCAAGTGTTGCAAATAAAATGTATGCGATTAGGATATATATGTCATGCATGTTTATCTTTAAACAGTTTAAAGAATGGATATTCTACCTCTCTGGAGTAGGACTGTTCCCCCAGCCTATAGACATAGAAAGAGTAACCACATACCTCCGTCTTCATTCATCTATTGTTATACCTTTCCAAAATCCCACCAAGGAAGATGTTTTGGTCAATATTATACTAACAAGTAAGTTGGTTTTTTTAAATATATTTTACATATGTTATTTTGTAATCATTAGTCAAACTTATTTTATCACAAAATCCAACCATATTATGGGTAATGGACAATTTAGAGATCCATTAGATATTTCAACAGCATTACTTTATAAAAGAGAAAACAAGGTATGAGAGATGAAATATCTTGGCTGAAATCACAACTTATAAATGGTGGAGCCAGAAACAGAAATTAGAAAACTATGTACCAAGTCAAGTTCTTCCAATTTATCTGTAAAGCCAAATATGTAAGGTAGTAGATTTGTAAGATTTTTATGACATGACCCAAATATGCCAGTGCTTATTCCTTCAAAGTTTCTAGAAATTCTAGTATTCTGGTTTTGTTTTATTTTCCTCTTTTCTTTTTTTTAAATTTTAATTTGCTTACAGCTAACATATGGTGTTATATTAGTTTCAGGTGTACAGTATAGGAATTTAATAATTTCATACATGACCCAGTATCTTCATCATATAAACATAGGGGTGCACGTATCCCTTTGAATTCGTGTTTTTGTATTTTTTTAAAGATTTTATTTATTTATTTATTTAGTCAGAGGGAGAGAGAGAGTGCGAGCACAAGCAGGCAAAGTGGCAGGCAGAGGCAGAGAGAGAAGCAGGCTCCCTGCTGAGCAAGGATCCCCATATGGGGCTTGATCCCAGGACCCTGGGATCATGACCTAAGCCAAAGGCAGTGGCTTAACTGACTGAGCCACCCAGGCATCCCAGTATTTTTGTATTTTTGTGGTAAACACTCAGTCATGTGATTACTGGATAGTAGGGTACTTCTAATTTTAGCTTTTTGATTAACATTCATACTGTTTCCCACAGTGGATGTACCCTCTTTTCTTCATAAATAGCATATTTGGATTAAATTTTGGTTGTAAAAAACTTGGGTTTTTTTTTTT
>ML100209.1:91643-162748 GCA_003697995.1 Taxidea taxus jeffersonii
TTTTTTTTTTTCATGTCATGTTGAAGATACATGTTTTTAAATTAGATCATATGGAGTTTCTGATCACTTTTTATTAAAAGAACAAATAACGAAAGTCTGAAAATCAACTCATTACAAGTTTTCTGAAACACATTTTAAATCTAATATTAGACATTACTAATTTTATCTTTTCAAATATTATTACTACATCTACTAAAACTACTATTACTACTACCACAATTCATTGTATATAGCTCAATTGTTGGGCCAGAAGAAATGTATACATGTTAAGGTTTTTGATATAAATAACCAACTGGCTCTCCAGGATGGTTATACTATTACAATTTGTGCTGCTCTCAGGCGTATATTATAGACAGTACTTCTGCCTGTAAACTCTGACCAGTAGCATTCTCCTTAATCTTAATCAATCTGATGGAGGCTAAATGGTATTTTATCATGATTGCAAATGACTGTTTTTTTGATTAATGCTGAAACCCAACACTATCATTTACCTGTTGAAGTTTTCATCTTTCCTAATCATCTCCTCCTGCTCTTAGTATGAAATAATTAAGTAAAAATTAAGAATATAATGTCATCTAATATATAATTCCCTTGTGAAGACTTTGGCGGTGATGAGGAGAGACATGCCAGTATTTACTAAAAGTTGATTGTAGACTCAAGGAAGTCAGCATTTTAATATGGAAGAGATGTGAGCATATGTATAGGCAGAAAGAAGAAGCCAGGGTTGAGCAGAAGTTAAAGTGTAAAGGAGTTGGGGCTTAACTGATGGGTAAAGCTCTGGGAGGACTAAGATCAAGCTTGAAGTAGAAGGAGGGACATTTCTCCCTTTGGACAGGTAGAGATGGGATAAAACAAATGTGACTGTAGATAAATTGTTAGGTCTCAGAGGCACTTGGGAATTAAGTGCAGTTTTGCTTGTGTTTTTATCTGCTGGGAAAAGGGGATAGAGTAAGAGATTTGATGAGTGGCCCAGTGGTTTGAAATAATTGTTGGAGGGAATGGAGGATGGAGCTGACAGAATTAAAATATGAAACATATTGTATTTGGTTGGGATTAGAAACCACAAATTTAGAGAGGCACCAAGAAAATATGTGTTTGTGAAGTTACCACTTCTGGGGCTCAGAATTTCTGGAATGGGAACAACACACAAGGCTGATAAATAGATCTGTTCAAGGAATAGAATTTTCAAGGCAGTTGCAGCCAAATCACTCCTGAACTATGAGAATGTTATAAAAACATATTGGATCAAGATTGTTAACATTAGAAATAAATTATGAAGTAATTTGTCGCTTCTTGATTTTCTCTAATTGTTTTAAAATGCTCTTGCTATGTAACAGGAAAAAACAGTAAGCTTGACAATGAAAGATTTATTAGTCTTTCATATTTTAAAACAGTCTCTTTTAAGTAAACTCCCTCTCTCTTGAGTAAATGTTCAGACCCTCAGGTTGTCCCCTGCCTTCAACCTGGGGAGACTGGGGATGAAAGAAGACAACAACCTCTACTATCTTCTCTTCCTTCACTTTCTCCTTTTCCTTTACAAAAATATTTCTCTTTTCCTTTTCTTGATAATGAAGTTTCTGTCTTTCTCCCTGTCATAACCTCCTCCCTCTTTCTTTTGTGGGTTCTGTTTTTCCTAGCTACCATGTTCTTGTCTTCTTGCATTCGTATTCCTTGATGAGTGGGCCTCAAAATCTGGCCTGAATTGTTGAAGGGCCATAAGGAAGCATGACTAACAAAAGACAAAAAAATTTAACCTGTATGCCAAATATACTTATTTTAAAAGGTACTAAATTAATAGCTTCTTATTTAAATATTTACAAATGTCTTAAAATTACTTCATGATATGCAATCCCTTGCTATCTTCCAAAAGATGTCAGTGTTTCTGCAGATGCTACACAATTCACAGAATCCCCTTAGGGAAGTTGATAGCAAGACTTCATAACACAGAGCCAAGCTGGTGGTCACTCAGTGAGAGAGGTCTCACAGTATTTCAGATCCTGCATTCCTGATTTTTCTTTCAATAGACAGATAGATAAGATATATATGAAAAGATAGCTTTCAAAATGTGCTATTTTTTCCAAGAAGGCAACATTTTTAGAATTGCAGACTCATTCTCAAACTCTTATATTGCCAATTCTCTAGTGTCTTTTCTTCTGCTGATATTTTAGCTGTTTCTATTTTAATCATTTATCTCAGAAATACTGCCCTTTGACATTCAAGGATCTTTTAATTCTATTTAATTAAATTCATTAATTCTATTGTATGTTGTCTCTAAGTTCTTTCAGTTGAACCTTACACAAGGCAAAGTATTGAAAAGATTGTATTTCAAGGGTCTGTTCATATCTTAATTCATGCCACCTTTAAATGATAAAAGAGGTAGATGAGGGGCACCTGGGTGGCTCAGTGGGTTAAGCCTCTGCCTTCGGCTCGGGTCATGGTCTCAGGGTCCTGGGATCGAGCCCCACATCAGGCTCTCTGCTCGGCGAGAAGCCTGCTTCCCTCTCTCTCTCTCTCTGCCTGCCTCTCTGCCTACTTGTGATCTCTGTCGAATAAATAAAAAATAAAAATAAAAAAATAAAAAAGAGGTAGATGAGTAGAGAGGAGATGGCCTAAATGCTCAAAGAATGGTCAAGATCTCTCCAAAGGAGACCATTAATGAGTCCCATGAGGAGCAGGATGCTACACAAAACCTTCAGATAGCCTGGGAAACTTGCATTCGTTGTACACTCACATGGTACCACGTTTGAACTCTGTAAATGTGACTGTACTCAATCTTTAAAAAAAAACTCTGAGAGGCTTCTCAGATGTGGGATCTGAGGCTTAGAATTCTCCCAAAGCCATACAGTGAGTAAGTGATTGAACATTGTCTTGAACTCATTACATCTAGCTGTCTTCTCCAGGACCACCTAACTGATATTCTAACTTGTCTGCTTCCAGATGGTGCTTATAAATCCCCATACCAATAAGGCTCTAAAGAGTGGTGCTTGCCTCTCTGCTTGCTTCCTGCCCTAAGATCTCAGGGAAAGAGACCTCCCTTCCTCCAATCAAAGGACCTCAGGAAATATCTCTGACTCCCATTCCTTTTGCATTTTCTCAGCTCTTCAGGGCCCTCCTTTCTCTTTTTGACTCTGCCATCAGACCCTGGCTCTGCCTCATCAACACATGCTTGGATTTCTTGTCTTGGCCTCCTTGTTCAGCCTGGACATATACCCTTGCTCAGTGACTGCTAACAATGGACTCAGTTCCCACAATCCTCTCTTACCAGTAATTATGCTGTCCACCCGAATCCCTGATCTGAAATTTTCTACCCTTAGCCAGAAATAAAGTTGGAAAAAGGAAAGGTAGCCATGAATGGATCTGAGTCAAAATGTTAGAAATTAGGGCCTGATGAATTTAGGAACTTTGGGACACATCTCCATTATATGTATGTGTGTGCCCTTGCTCATCTAACCACATTCCAAACCTGCTAATCTGTGCTCAGTAATGGCAGGGGTTACATTAACTCATAGCTTTATTCTTAACTAAGTGAGTGTTTCAAAGTTGGCATATTTGTTGGTAGAGCAGGAATTGAATCTTCAGCCACTATTATGTGTATTGACATTCTGTTTTATGCTGAAAACTGCCATACACACATTTCAAAATGACTATATCTGCAACATACATACACACATACATGTATACATTGTATTCTGATCTCATGTGGTATTCTATTTGTGAAATCTTATTATGGGTTATATACCTAAAAGTTACATAAATGAATGAAGCAGTAACCAATGCATGTAAAGTAGCAGTTTTCATTTCTTTTGTACTAAAATAGCTATAGTCTTGAGATTATTCACTCTCTCTACTGAATTCAAGTTTAAATGCAGTATTAGTGATTTGATTCAAATGTATAAGTGGATTCTTTTCCAGACATAATAGTTTTATTGAAGTGCAAAATAAAATAACATAGGGATAAAAGTGTACCTACCAATTATCATATTAGTTTTACAAATTTCAGCTTCCATTTTGAAAGTTGATTGATGGTAAACAAAGTACTGTGTTGAGTTGTTGTTGACTCAAGGTTAATTATGACCATCGTGTTCACCAGCAGTAAAGTAATAAAGCACACAATGTAGCATAGTTATGACATGTTAATGATACTTACAGGATGGGGAGAGGCAATGTCTAGTGCTTTTAATTTGACATTTTAGAATTAGTTTATGAAAATCTTGTCCCTGGAGGCCCTCTTATCTAACGTACCTCCAGAGTTAAATACATATTTATGTTAAATATGTAGTGATCATTGTATATTGCCAATCAGGGTGTGCATAGCTTTATGTATGCATAAAAAGAGAAAGAAATAGGTACAAGAAAAACTCACACACTCTCAAATTCTCCCTAATTAAGACAATCAACTAAGTATTTTAATCAATAAATAAATATTATTGGGAAACTTGAGATTGGTGGGCAGTTGGGAGTGTCAGATATGCAACAGTCTCTTCATACCCTGGTTTAACTGGATTGTTTTAGTTTGCTTTGCTTATAGCAAATAACTAATGTTTTTGTAGTATGGAAAATGAGATATAAAATTATTGTTGCAGCCACTTAGCAGAAAAGTAATATGAGATTCAACATGCTTATAATTTTTGTTTAACTTTAGACACTTTTTAGGAGACTTAATATCTAGAACTCCTTTTTTTCTTGTTTAGTAGATCTTAAAAGTCAGTAACTAATAATTAGGAACTTACCAAATTTATATTCCCAGGTCCACACTAGGTTATTCTGATTCATTATGTCTGGAGTAAGACCCTACCAGCATAATTTATTCCAGCGTAGGTTGTTAGAAGACTATACTTTCAGAAGCATTACTCTTTACACAAAGGTCTCAAAATATATTTTAAAATCATATACCTCAATTAATAAATATTTCTTTCTTTTTTAAAAAAAAAAAAAGATTATTTATCTATTTATTTATTTGACAGGCAGAGATCACAAGTAGGCAGAGAGGCAGGTAGAGAGAGGGGAAGGGAAACAGGCTCCCTGCCCAGCAGAGAGCCCTACTCGGGGCTTGATCCCAGGACCTTGGGACCATGACCTGAGCCAAAGGCACAGGCTTTAACCTGCTGAGCCACCCAGGTGCCTCAATTAATAAATATTTCTTAACATTCACTTCAATGTGCATATATTTACTTTTGAAATATATACATGTAGCATTATCAGCTTATATACTTAATGTCAATAGAGCTTATTTCCTTTTCATAGAGAATTAAGTACAAGTATAATTTATGTTTTTTCTATGTCCCAATAATTCCGTTTACACAAATCCCATTTTATTTTTTTCTTTTTTTTAATATCTTAATTTTATTTTATTTTTTCAGTGTTCCAAGATTCATTGTTTATGCACCACACCCAGTGCTCCATGTAATACATGCCCTCCTTGATACCCACCACCAGGCTCACCCAACCTCCCACCCCTCTCCCCTCCCAAACCCTCAGTTTGTTTCTCAGAGTCCACAGTCTCTCATGCTTCATCTCCCCCTCCGATTTCCCCCAATTCACTTTTCCTTTCCTTCTCCTAATGTCCTCCATGTTATTCCTTACATTCCACAAATAAGTGAAACCATATGATAATTGACTCTGCTTGACTTATTTCACTCAGCATAATCTCCTCCAGTCCCATCCCTGTTGATAACAAAAGTTGGGTATTCATCCTTTCTGATGGAGGCATAATACTCCATTGTATATATGCACCATATCTTCTTTATCCATTCATCCACTGAAGGGCATCTTGGCTCTTTCCACAGTTTGGTGACTGTGGCCATTGCTGTTATGAACATTAGGGTACAGATGGTCCTTCTTTTCACTACATCTGTATCTTTGGGGGAAATACCCAGTAGTGCAATTGCAGGGTCATAGGGTAGCTCTATTTTTAATTTCTTAAGGAATCTCCACACTGTTTTCCAAAGTGGCTGCACCAACTTGCATTCCCACCAACAATGTAAGAGGGTTCCCCTTTCGCCACACCGTCTCCAACACTTGTTTCCTGTCCTGTTGATTTTGGCCATTCTAACTGGTGTAAGGTGGTATCCCAATGTGGTTGGAACAAATCCCATTTTAAAGATAATAAAATGTGCTTTCATTAAAGCTATAGGAATGTATTTTTAACTTTATTTTTTTTTGCCATTTGGTCTTCAATTTTGTCCCAAGATACAACCTTTTTTTTAAGACACAACTTTTTATTTTGGAAAATTTCATAACTATAGAAGGACACAGTACAATGAAAAGTCCTTTAGTTTTCATATACGTTCATCTGCTTTGTCAGTTGTTAATTTAGGGAGGAATTTGCTTTATACCCCATCTCTTTCTACCTATAGATATATAATTTCATCTCTTAAACCATCTATGGCCTTAGAGAATGGACTTTTTCCAACATAACTGCAACACCATATCACACACATAGATTTAATATAGATATATTAATATTTAATATATACTCCACAGTAAAATTTCTCCAGTTGTCTCAAAAATGTTACTTATAACTTAAAACTTTTATCATTTTTCCAATCTGGGATCTGAGTAAGAGCTGTGCATTGCATTTGGTTATCAACACAGGAGTTTTGACCTGCTCCATTTCTGACCTGGGGTGGTTCACTCCTCCTGGGGCAACCTGGTGGTCCCTGGCTCCTGGGACATCACCATATTGATGCCGAACTTAGTGGCACACCTGACTGGCATACCACACTACAGCTCAGAACTCCTAGGCTCAGCCTCCTGAGTAGCTGGGACTACAGATGCACTCCACCAGATCTCTTAAGTCTCCCTTAAGCTAAAGATTTTCTCCCACCTTGTTCTATCTCTTATAATATTGGCATTTTGAAGAGTCCAGGCCAGTTGTTTTATAGAATACTGCACATTATGGATTTCTTCTTTTTTTGTACAAAACATTTTGTTTCATAATTTCATATTATATAACTTGGAGATTATTCCATGTTAGGACATACAGAACTACCTAAATATATTAACAGCTCTGTAATATTACATTGCATTGATATACTTTTATTTTGTCTTTGTTTCTTCATTACTCAATTCTGACTAACATTTTGGGAAGAATATCACATACTGTGTACTTACTGCAACATATCACAAAGTCCCATCATCAGGACTAAGTGTAATCACTTGGTTAAGGTTGTGTCTACCAGATTTGTATATTGTAACGGTCATCTTTCCCCCTTATAACTAATAAATAATTGGGGGGTGATAATTTGAAACAATGCAAATAACCCCTCCCCTTACAACCTTTCAGTTGTTGAAACATTTTAGTATCCCTACTAGTATCAGTAATTATATCTATCATCCTTGCTGTTTTTTATTAGCTGGAGAGTCTTGTATTAAGGGAAAAAATCTTTTTCCTCTGCTTACCTCCACCCCCCCTTCTATTTTTTCTTCCCCCTTCTATTTTTAAGTGTGAGTACAACTTCATGGATTTTTGTGTGTGTGTGGCTTTTACAGCTCAGCTTTTATTATTTTCAAATCCCCATCACATCACATTTATTCACAGAATATTTAATGTATAAAAGCATATGGGCATCTAAATTCAGAATACACAAGCAGTGTGACCTTGGGCAAAGAACTTTTTTTTTTTTTTTGCTTCTGGCATCTTCTAACACACTGGGGATGCACCAGGTAATCTCTAAGTTTGGTTTTAACTAGTGATTTTATGATTCTTTGACTATCGAACATGTATTGTCTGATGGCCCACACTTTATTTAGGGGAGGCTGCTTGATCTCTTTGCTTAAAACAGTGTCATTACCATTTTATTTCTGAGTAATTTCCCTGAGTCTGGGAAAACAAAAACATAACAGATGTTAACAGAATTGATCTTGAAACCTATCTCTTTCTTCTCTGGATTTCTCTGTATCCAGATCTCTAATAGGACCTTATGGCTTTTAAGAGCAATTAAAAAAAAAAACCACTAAAGACACCTGGATGGTGCAGTCAGTTTAAGCATGAGTCTTGATTTTAGCTCAGGTCATGATCTCAGGGTCATGAAATCAAGCCCCTCATCAGGCTCGATGCTCAGCACAATATCTGTTTGGATTCTCTCTCTCTGCCCCATTCTCTCTCTCTCAAATAAATAGATACATTTTTTAAAAAACTCCCTAAAGCTCATATTTGTACAACCCCATAGCTCTTATATCAATAGGAAAAAAAAAATCTCTTACTCCTTTACCCTTTCCCTCTTGTATTGAGGAGTTTTGAACTTGTTTACTGAGTTTTTGAATTACAACAAATTTTTATTGGTTTTGAGAAGACATTCAAAGAGTGGTGCCAGGGCAGACTGGAAAAAGGCAGTGTTAGACCTTCTTTTTTTCCCTCCCTTTTTCTTTCCATTATTGATTTCCTCCAGTCAAAAGAACATAATCTGTATGATTTAGCTTATTTTCAATTTGTTGAGGTTTGTTTTATGACTCAGGATATAGTCTGTCTTAGTGAATGTCGCATAGGAGCTTGAAACAAATAGGTATTCTGCTGTTGTTTTGTGGAATGTTCTATATATGTCATTTAAATTCTGTCAGTTAATTTTGTTATTTGAGTCCTCTGTATCCTTGCTGATTTTCTGACTAGTGGTTCTGTCAGTTGCTGAGAGAGGGATATTAATGCACCCAGCTATAATGGTGTGTTTGTTTATTTCTTTTTTCAGCTCTATCGATTTTTGCTTCATGTAAGCTAAGGCTCTGTTATCTGTTATAGACATGTTAGCATTATATGTCTCCCTCATGTATCAATATTTTATATTATGTAATGCCTCTCTTTGTCTCTAGTAATTTAATTTTCTCTGAGATTTACTTTATATGATATTAATGTAACCATTCCTATTTCTTTTAATTAACATTTGCATGATACATCTTTTTCCATCTTTTTTCTTTCAAACTACTAATGTCACTAAATTTGAAGAAGTTTCTGTGGACAGAATATTGTTGAACCATTTTTATTCATCCATCCATCCATTCATTTATTCCTTTAGATAAACTCAACCCTGGCTACCCTTTCTCTCAGTCTGCTACCCAGCAAGAGAATCAGAGTGCTGCCTGTGCCTACCAGCAGGAGCTAGAAGATCAGCTTCCCTCCTCTTTTTTTTTTTTTTTTTTTTTTGTCTACCCCTCTTAGCTGATCTGGGTTCGAGGGTTCTGCAGTTTCTTGTCCGGCATATGTACCAGGCAATATAGAAACCAGGAACTTGGGGCACCTGGATGGCTCATTCAGTTAAACATCCGACTCTTGATCTCAGCTCAGGTCTTTATCTCAGGGTCATGAATTCAAGCCCTGCATAGGGCTCTATGCCCAGCATAGAGCCTCCTTTAAAAAAAAAAAAAAAAGAAAAGAAAAAAAAAAGAAACCAGGAACTTACCACCATGTTGTTCCTCAAGTTACATTTTTCTTCCCATGTACTCGTAGTCTCCCCAGGCTTGTCTGTTATGTCACATCTGACAAGTTTTAGTTGTAAGATGGAGAGCCTAGGAGGAGTGGATCTACTTTGTCTTCTTAGTTTTTTTTTTTTTAAATTATTATTATTAGTTATTCTTTTTTTAAAAACATTGTATTTATTTGACAGAGAGAGATTACAAGTAGGCAGAGAGGCAGGTGGGGGGGGGGGGAAGCAGGCTCCCTGCTGAGCAGAGAGCCGGATGCGGGGCTCGATCCCAGGACCCTGAGACCATGACCTGAGCTGAAGGCAGAGGCTTAACCCACTGAGCACCCAGGAGCCCCATTTTTAGTTATTATTCTTTTGGATACCTCCCAGTTTGGCCAGCAGGATCCTTTTCAAGTTAATCCCTATGTCCTTTAAATTGTTCCTATCAGTTTTTTAACATTTTGTTATTTCTGGCACAAGATGTTCCAGTTTCAACATTTATCTAATTTTAAAGCTAGAATTAGACACTTTCCTAAGGTTTGCATTATAAGGACAGGGTATTTAGTATCCAAGAAATGGGCAGTAGGTGTGTTCACTATTGCTGGGATGTCCCTTTCAGGGGACAGAGCAAATAGAATTATTAAAAATTGTTGTTTCATGATGCCTGGCTGGCTCAGTTCATTAAGTATCTGACTCTGGATCTCAGGGTCGAGTTCAAGTCCTGTGTTTGGGCTGTACACTGGGCATGGAGCCTACTTAAAAAAAAAAATGTTGTTTCATACTGATATCTCCCTTTCAGTCCTACACCGTAGGGTTCTTCCTCGATTTATCTCACTCTCTCTCCCTTCTCCCACATGAGAAACTTGGTTCTCAACACAACAGTGTAGTTCATTTGCTCTATCACAGTCAATATTTTGGCTAGTGTTGTCAAAATTACTGTATTCTTACAACTACAAAAAAAAAGGGAAAAATAGAAAAAGGAATGGAAACTTACTAGAGTTCAAGCTCTCTTTATAGTTACTTTTTCCACCAAAAATATATTGTACTACAGTATAACAGTCAGAGAAATATGGCTAAAATATTCTTTGATTAATCCTTTATTCTGTGTAGTTTTGTTGTCAATTCATACAAAGATGGATTCACGATTTTTTTACTTAAATTCAGTTTTAAGGGTTGCTTTTTGAGACTTCTTAAATTCTATTGTATTTTCGAATTTGTGAAACATGTATTGTTCACAACTCAAAGCTATATAAAAAGTTGTACTGAAGGAAATTTCATTCCTACTCCTATACCACCTACCACATTCTCAACCAATTGTGTAGGTAACCATTTTCATCTTCATTTGATTCTGATTTGTCCATACTGTGTTTGGTTTTGCAAAAATGAGTGTTTATAACTAAGTGCGTATATACATACTAGGCCCATGTCACCCTCTATCTCATGCAGAGTCAATACTGTGTCATTTCTTTTGCACCTTGTTAGTTTCACCCAACAATATGTATACGTCTAAAATCCCAGTTAAAATAGTTAATGGACCCCTTTCCCATTGATGTTTATGACTTCTTAGTACCTCAGTTTTTGCTACATAACTGTTTATATACAACTAGTCACCAATACATGGACCTTTTCATTATTTCTAATAATTTTCTTTTTTAAAAATATTTTATTTATTTATTTGACAGAGAGAGAGAGATCACAAGTAGGCAGAGAGGCAGGCAGAGAGAGAGGGGGAAGCAGGCTCCCCACTGAGCAGAGGGTCCGATGCGGGGCTTGATTCTAGGACCCTGAGATCATGACCTGAGCTGAAGGCAGAGGCTTAATCCACTGAGCCACCCAGGCACCCCTATTTCTAATAATTTTCTACATAAATAATGCCCCAATGCATATTACTATACAAATAATGCCCTTACATGTATATTGTTTCATGTTTGAGGTCTATATTTAAGGTGTATTTCTACAAGCAGTATTCATAGGCAAAATAGTAAATATATATAAAATTTTACCATATGTTACAAAAATCCCTTTCATAAGGGTTGTAACTTACACTCCCATTCATTTCCAAAGACAGTATCAGCTGATATTTAGTTCATTGTACTTAAAGTTATAAATGTCTTTGCTGACAGATATTTTTGTCTTTTATACATAGTAGCACTAAAAGCAAGTACATGTTATGTAGCCAGTACATTTTGGGTAATTGATTTTGTATTTATTGGTTTAAATTATTGTCAGTGCATATATATTTAAACATATATAAATATTAACTACTAGGATCCATTTTTAGACAGTGGGCTCAAACAGGCTCTCAGTAATACCTGTTATTTGAGTAGCTCACCTTAAGTTCTAAGAATGTATGAGTTGATTTTATAATATTTTTAATATTATAGAGAACACCTTTATAATGTTGGATATGTTCTTCAAAAAGGGCATTTAAATCTCATCTTAATACGTACTTTGAAAAATAATCATCTGAGAAGTTTCCTGTTAGAAGAGAGTTTTGATTTTCTCTCAATGTGCACTGCTATTTTTCATCTTGAGTGTGATATTGAGAAATAATATATCTTATATTTTTATTAGGTAGGGAAAAACCCAGGCATCTCATCATTGACCGTTGCTGGGATAGCTTCTTTCACGAGACTTCTGCCTTCAAGTTTAGCGGTCTGAGTAACACACAAGGTATGGATTTCAGCTTTTTATTCTGTCATTCTGTATGCTTTTCTATTTCAGAGATGATGAAATTATATGCCTATTGTCTTAATACATGTTTAATAACAATTACACAATTAAATACGTGGGCACAAATTTTAGTAAGTTGACAGAAAAACATGGATAGTATGATCTTTATATATATTCATTATATGTTCAGTTTTTCATTCCATAGCACATAAGTGCAACTTGTAAAATATTTTCTCTTTGAGATTTTGAATGTTCGAAAGTCATTTCACCCACTTAATACTTCAGTGTGTGAGGGGTGCCTGGCTGGCTCAGTCAGTAGAGTGTGCGACTTTTGATCTCCCGTTTGTGAGTTTGAGCCCCACAATGGGTGCAGAGATTACTTAAAAATAAATTCTTTAAAAAAAAATACTTAAGTGTGTTAGTCATGGATGATTTTGGAAAATTAAAAATAAATATGCTAAAAAAATAATATACTAAAGCTATTGATAAGCATGAAAAATAATTGTATCTTTACAAAGCTAATGATTCCCTGAAATTTTATTAGACGGTGTACGTCTATTTGTACTATGTATTAATCATCACACCTGCATATTAATGAATAGGAGGAAATCTAAGGCCTAAGAAATAATGAAGCTACTTGAATATCTAAAGCTCAAAAAATATTAATGTTTAAAATAATATTTTTACATTAAATTAATCACAATGGTTATGGAAAAATATGATGAGATATGAATTATCTTAACATAATACAAAAATACTAACTAGAATTGGCAACCACTACTAGCATCCCAATACAAATGGATTCATGACTTTTTTCTATTTATTATGCTATCTATATCAGCACCCTATATCTCATTATTTTATTTCATTCGCTACAACTCCATAGTGTAGGTGTTATTATTACTCTTCCTGAATCAAGGAGATTGCAATTCAGAAAAATTAACTTACATAACAGTTGCTTAATGGCAAAGCTAAACCTCCTTATGTATGACTTCAAAGTCTTTGTTTTCAGTTTCTTCGAAACACATTAAAAAAGAGTGTAAACAGCAGTTCACGGAAGAGTAAGTGCAGATGGTCAAAGAATGGTTAAAAATATGTTCACAGTCACTAATATTCAAATAGATGTTGATTTAAATGATAGCCATGTAAGTTTTCTTTTTCCTTTTTTATCTTTATTTTTGTATTCCTCGAAACCATGATGAAATTTGAACAAGTACTGCTTTGGGAAATATAAATCACAACACACCTTCTGAAAAGCACTTTGTGTTATGTATATAAAGAAACTTAGAAACTATCACCCTTTAGACTCAGTAGTTGCAATTTTGCTAAGGTCATTTTTTTAAAAGATTTATTTATTTATTTTACGGGGTGGTGGGTTGAGGGAGAGGGAGAGAGAGTCTTAAGAAGACTCACGCTGAGCACAGAGCCCAACATGGGGCTCTATCTCTTGACCCTGAGATGACAACCTGAGCCAAAACCAAGAGTTCAGCATTTAACTGTCTGAGCCACCCAGGTGCCCCTCTGCTGAGATCATTTGAAGAATCAAAATATTGCACTGTTTATAATAGCAAAAAGTTAGAAACCATCTGAATGCCAAATAACAACCTTATTATATTTGTATTATTTATTTACATGTCTGCTTATATTTTAATTTTACTTACCCATTGAGACATTTACTTACCATATGAGACATTTTCTTTTTTAAAATTTTTTCCCAATCGCTTCTCGGCCTTTTGGCGAAGATCAAGTGTAAAATTTTTTCCCATTGGTTCTGCATTTTTAGTCTTTCCACATTGTGAAATCCATAAAAAATACACCTGCGTTTTCTTTTTCTTCTTCTTTGTAATGGGGAAGGAGTTACATGTAAATAGGCAGCTTTTTCATTTACTCCTTTAATTCACCTAGGTTTGCTTTTTTGCTATGTAATTATAATCTACTTTGATTCCCCTCATTTAATTAGCAAGTTTCCTATCTTTTCATTTGATAATAATAATCATCCTGTAGCTATTTAATTTTACAGCCTGTATTCAGGTTGTATTTATCCTGGTTTTTTTTTTAAGATTTTATTTATTTATTTATTTGACACAGAGAGAGAGATCACAAGTAGGCAGAGAGGCAGGCAGAGGGGGCGGGAGGGAAGCAGGCTCCCCGCTGAGCAGAGCCCAATGTTGGGCTAGATCCCAGGACCCTGAGACCATGACCTGAGCCCAAGGCAGAGGCTTAACCCTCTGAGCCTCCAAGGTGCCCCGTATTTATCCTGTTTTGTGGATCTGTATTTCAGGTCTTGTTCTAGTGTCATGGAGTTAAAATCATCCAATTTTATGGTTTTTTTTTAATGTTTTCTTATTCTGTTTCTTTCTTTTCATTATCTTTATTTTTTTTCAAGATTTTCTTTATTTATTTGAGAGACAGAGAGTGAGAGAGAGCATGAGAGGGGAGAAGGTCAGAGGGAGAAGCAGACGCCCCATGGAGCTGAGAGCTCAATGTGGGACTCGATTAATTTTGAACTGCTCATATATTGAAATGACTTTCCTTGTTTTTTTTTTTTTGGATTCCTCGTTCTTTATTCTTCAGCAAGTGATTTTTAATATAGTTCCAAATTTAAATAAATAAGTAATCCAGTTAGTAATTATATATAATGTAATTTCTATGCAACACAGACTGACATTGTGTGTTCCAATTTTAAATTTTCTAATTTGAAAAAAAGAGATTCTGAAAGTACTTTCTTAATTATAATTCATATTGTTCTAATTGCCTTCACATCATTTTCAAATTTAATCTGGTGTTCTCCTGCATTCTGTATTGATTTCTCTAGTGTCTTCTGTGACTTGTTTTTTCAATAAACAGTGTATACCCTGCCTGTGTGGTGGGTTGCCAGTTCAATATGTGCTCCCTGCTGCTCTATATAATAAAATCTCCAAGGGAGATTATTTTCTTTAATTAGAGAAAGGGAAAGCTTTCTTTAGAAACTTCTTGTTTGCTCTGGTGTTCTTATGTGGTATTAGTATTAGGGGTATTCCTGATGATTTGGGGAATATAAACACTAAGGATACAACCAAAAATGGGTGCTCTGTTTCTTATATTGCTATGGACATTTTTAGAGACTTTGGGGTTCATTGGTCATAATGTAAAAATTACCTGTGGGTATAATCTCATATGCCATGTAAAACATTTATAAACTTAAAATTCTTTCCACCTCTATATGGAACATTTCCTTGGTGAATATTTGAGAACTATAAAGATTATCTTATTCTTTTTTTTTTTTTAAGATTTCATTCATTTATGTGAGAGAGACACAGGGAGAGAGGGAACACAAGCAAGGGGAGTGGGAGAGGGAGAAGCAGGCCTCCTGCCAAGCAAGGAACCCGATGCAGGGCTCGATCCCAGGACGCTGGGATCATGACCTGAGCTGAAGGCAGACGCTTGACCTCTGAGTCAGCCAGGCGCCCCAGATTATCTTATTCTTGACCAGCATTTACCTACACGTGTAGAGTGAAATACTAATTTCAAGAGATAGAAATAGGCATGATATGAGAAAAAAAAGAAAAACTAAGTTCTATGCTTTAAATAACTAGGAAATACCAGCTTAAACAAAATTTCCTTTATGGCAGGGTTTCCTAGGACTTTTTTTTCTAATGCTGTCTATATTTCCATATAGAGGAAATAACATGCTTTTGGAATGTGTATCTGGCTAAGAAACATACTTTTGTAAATATTGCTCTCAGATAAACTGAGTTAGCAAAGAGGTTCTAAACTCCTACCCTCCAGTTTGCTATATCCTATGACATTGCATTCAATTCAATTCAGAGAAGGGCTCAGCATTCAAGGGAGACCACCTGACAGCTGCAGAGACTAGTGTATGTTCCTCAGTGCGAATGCTGCTGTTTCATTTCACGCTAAACTCTTCTATGCAACATCCCAGTATCAACCTGACTTCAGCAACATTTTGGCCTATATGTAACAAAAGGACATAGATAAAAGTAGTTTCTCCAAACATATTAATTTCTTTCTGAAATTTAAGTTCCTTTGTATTTATAAAATCTTATAATAAAATCACTTTGATATATAAGAAGATGTTAACACTGCTTTTTTCACATTGGAAAAGGACATTCACATCCATTTTATTCCTCTGCAGAAACTTTTTTTTTCCCTAGAATTTTTCTTCCTTAGAATGAGTTCCATGCCATGGTGTAGATAGCTCAATATTTCATTTTGTTTTTAATAAGTTCAGTGTCCTTTTTGTTATCTTTCTCTCAAAATCGGTGACAGGAACTAGACAGGAGGGGAGGGGGAGGGGATCTTCCTGTCAGTGAAGAATGTTAACCTGCCAGGCTTTCACTTTGAAGCTCATTCTTGTCTACACAGCTCATTAGGTAGAGTAACCAAGAATGAGATAAGAGTAGAGGTGAATTGTGATGGTGAAAGACATCCTGCTACAAAGCTGATACATTTATAAGACTTGAAGCCTTCTTTTTCTCCTTCACCAGGAAGTAATCAAATGTCACTGAAGCAAAATCAAGATTAAACCCTTGAGAAAAAAAACTTAGCTGTAACATTTTTCTGGGTCCTCTGATTGTGACATTTTATAAAATAGGGGCAAGTCGGGGAGAGAGGTTAGTTTTATTTTATATCATACTATAACTCTAGAGAATACATTACTAATTCCTAGGACCCTAGGAAGAGATCCAAGTTACAGGGACTGGCATTAGACTTGTAGTCCGAGAATCTGCTGTGTTCTAGTTTTGACTGTAACCTAGAAAATTGTTTTAGCTTGAGCTAGTTTCTCTGTGCTCTAGATCCTAATCTGGACATCATAGAAAATGAAAGTTGGTTTTACCGACTGGGATATTTTTGAAGAACAAGCAGTTGTGTATGTGAAGAAATTTCTAAACACGAAATTATAAGTATTGATTATTAGTATTATTTGTATGGGTAAGGTCGGTAAACACAAAGATGGATTCCTGGTTTCTTCAGTTTTATAAGAAACAAGACTAGCATACTGACGATACATGTCAGGAATATATTTCTGAAAAATGAATAAAGAAATTATAGGTTTTTTTTTCTTCTGAATTCCATTTCTCTTCTAGGTGAAACAAATGCTAAATAAATTCTTTTAATTTTCATCAATTACTCATTGATGAAAATCTTGTTATCTTAGGTAAATACTAGTTTTCTAGAATACTAGTTTTTCTAGAAAAGAATTTCTTACGGAATGGTAGATATCTATTTCTATATTTGTATCTATATTTTTAAAATTATCCATCTTTGTTCTTCTTTTTGATATCCCTAATCCTTTATGTCTTCTACTTTTATTCAACATTTTCATTAAAAAATACCACCAGGGCACCTGGGTGGCTCAGTCAGTTAATGTCTGCCTTCAACTCAGGTCATGATTCTAGTGTCTTGGGATCGAGTCCCACATTGGGCTCTCTGCTTAGCTCAGAGCCTGCTTCTTCCTCTCCCTCTGTATGCTGCTTCCCCTACTTGTGCTCTCTCTCTCTCTGTCAAATAAATAAATAAAATCTTTTTAAAAAATCAAATTTCAGTTATTCATATACCACCTTCACAAATTTTGGCATGTCACCTATATGATAATTTACTTAATAGTATTTGAATGGAAAAGAGTATCACATGCCATGAGCAATAGCAGTGTTCTCTGTGCAGGGAACTGTTTCATACACTTCACAAATATTGAAGTATTTAGATGTTGGCTCACACCATGGCAAACATTGAAACTAGGGTAGCTCTTCAGGGTTGCCCCAATTTGGAATGAAGAAACCATGATTTTATACCTCTATATCCCACCCCCCCACCCCACCCACTGCCTACATCAATCTATCATTAAATGCATCTGCCCCAGGAAAGGAGTTTGGCTTTGGTCAGGTGACTCTCCGGCTGAAGGCCCTCCTCCCAGAGAGCTGCTATCTAGCTCTATATACTGGCCATAGTCTTGGTAGCTTGGGCGTAAAGTCATGAAGATATGTTTCTCTTTTTTACTAAAAGCATTATTGTTTATTTTTCCTAGTACATATCTCAATAACTTTAAATATGGTGAGGTAGGAGTCAAGGTTCATTTTATTCATTATGTATAGCAAATTGCCCTAGCACCATTTATAGAAAAAGCTATCCTTTCCTTCATTGTATCAATGTGACGCTTTTCTCTCAAATCCAGAGACAGTATGTATGTGAGTCTGTTTCTGGACTTCCTCTTCAGTTCTGGTTGTCTACTCATCCATCTTTGCATCAATACCATACTGCCTTAACTGCTGTAGCTCTGTGGCAAGTCTTGATATGTGGTAATATAAATCCTTGAAATTTTCCGTGCTCTTCAATATTTTCTTGGTTATTCTAAATCCTTTGTACTTTTTAAAGAATTTTAGTATCATCTAGTTAACTTCCAAACATACACAGTTACATAGATAAACAGACACACACTCATGCCTCTGCTAGGATTGTATTTGAATTATATTGAAATCATGCATCAATTTGAAGGTAACTGGCATCTTAGAAATACTGAGTGATCGAGTTTTTTAAAATATAAGAATATGGTTTTTCCCTCCATCTATTTCTTCAAATTTTATTTAAAAGCCCATGTTGGGCGCCTGGGTGGCTCAGTTGGTTAAGCAACTGCCTTCAGCTCGGGTCATGATCCCGAAGTCCCGGGATCGAGTCCCACATAGGGCTCCCAGCTCCACGGGGAGTCTGCTTCTCCCTCTGACCTTCTCCCCTCTCATGCTCTCTCTCACTCTCTCTCTCTGTCTGAAATAAATAAATAAAATCTTTAAAAAAAAAAAAAAAGCCCATGTTGTCTGTACTGATTTCATACGCCAGGTTATCATAGACTATGCTGCCATGTGTACTTGGTTTCTTTCTGGGTTATCACTACTATTCCACTCATCTTTCTTTGAGAGCCAAAACTATACTGTTTTAATTAAAGAGGCTTTATAATGTGCTTTCATATATGTCGAGGATAGCTTTCTCACATTATTTTTTCCTTTCAGAGTTATACTGGCAATTCTTCCTTGTTTATATATCCATATGACCTTTATCATAAACTTTACCTCCAGAGAAAACCTGATAGAATATTGAAATTATTTTAAATTTGTCCATTTTAAATTTTAACTTTATACATGTAGGAAAGAATGACATTTCTTTGATTCTGAATCTTTGTATCAATGTCTATTTTGTGTATTTTCATTGTTCATCAACTTTTTGTCTTCAGAAATGTTTAAATTTTATTTTTATGTATTTTTCATATTTGTGCATTTGTCTAATGGACAAGTCATGCTCAAAACCATTTTAGATCACCTTTTAAAAATAGCAAGAGTATTAACAATGTATCTCATTTTTGTGATATTAGAGCAACGGTAAATACGTAATTTGTTGTCACGTAAGATAAGCTACTTTTGTGTTTATTTATACTTAATACTTTATTACTGATTTTAAATGCAACAGCTCACTATTTCTTTTCTCCTATTGCTTCTTAGAAAACATAAAGGCTTTACTTAAAACAATAATGTATTATTTGCTCAAGAATAGAAAATCTTTAATCATTTCTATGAGAAAGATTAATATAATTAAATATTATTACATAATGACTATTATATCACTTTTGTACTCTTGGTATTCCCCAATGCAGTGGTAAAATGATTAGCACACTATTCAAAACATTTCACACAATGTTAATTAATCTCTGTAAGGGCTAATTAAATTTTATCTTTAACTTAAAGAAAAGATTTAGAGTCTCAGTTTTGGTTGTTGTCATTGCAGTAATCACAGTATTAGGAAATCCTACTTCTGGTTACATAAATATTCCTGGCAGAAAAACAACATAGGGAAGATACATTTAACCATGTTGCTCTGCTCCACTTAATTTTTTTTCTTTAAAACATCAGGCCTTTATCTTCTCACATAACTTTCTACAGATAAATAAAACTAACCAGATATAATTTTAGTTAATGTCATTTTCATGTGACTTTAAAATTTTTCAGTATTCTATTTTAGCTTTATTTAAGCATAGATATATAGGCAGAGTGGTAAATGAAGTAACATCCCTCTTTCTTCTTTGAGAATTAATGCCTCTCTTGTCAACATGAAACCATTTCATTGACCAATACAAGTTCTTTGGGTTCCAGGAAGCAGAACTTGCAGATCTAATTTGCTCTTTGCATTTGGCTTTTTGTCAATTGTATTTGCGTAACTTTTGCTCATTTTAAATGGTACTAGGTTGTTTTTACCTCTGCTATTAATTTGTAAGGCTTTTTCATATTATCCATTGAAAAACATTTTTGATATCTCCTTGAGATATATTTCTTCCAAATCTGTTATTTGTTGTCTTCAAATTATAGAATTTTCCCCATATTTTTTTTTTGCAATTTATGGTAAAATCGTCCTGTCTTTATATCCTCTGGTTCACCTGTCTTGTTTAGAAAGATTTTCTTCTTCAAACAATGTGAAAATAAACTACTAGGGCGCCTGGGTGGCTCAGTGGGTTAAGCCGTTGCCTTCGGCTCAGGTCATGATCTCAGGGTCCTGGGATCGAGTCCCTCATCGAAATCTCTGCTCAGCAGGGAGCCTGCTTCCCTCTCTCTCTCTGCCTGCCTCTCTGCCTACTTGTGATCTCTCTCTGTCAAATAAATAAATAAAATCTTTAAAAAAAAAAAGAAAAGAAATTACTAAAATTTTTTCAAGACATTTAAAGTTTTAAAAAATATTTACATATATAGTTCATCTAGATTCATCTTTGTATTTGGTATGCAAAATTTTCCATTTGTTTTTCCTTTAGCCAGATAGCAAGTTGTGATTGTATCATTTGTGAAATAAACCAGCTCTTTCACTGAATGCAAACATCATATATATAATAATGTAATTATCATATAAATAATACATTGTTGATTATTATAATTAATATAACCAATAATAATTTATAACTTGATTTATATGAAAATATATTATGATTATATAATATAGTGATGCATAATATATTGTTTAGTACCTTCAATGTTATTAATATATTAATTGATGGATATGTTAATGAGATAATATCTTTATACACATACTCTACAATTGGTTTATGGTCATTTTCTAGGTTTGTTTCATTAATTAACTAGTCTGTAACTAGCTAGTATCTTTAAAAATTGTGATTTTAAAAAATTTTAATTCCAATATAATTAACATACAGTATGATATTAGTTTCAGGTATATAATATAGTGATTCAAAACTCTATTCAGTACTCATCATGATAAGTGTACTCTTTTTTTTTAATAAAGATTTTATTTTTATTTATTTATTCATGAGCGACAGAGAGAGAGACAGAGGGAGAAATGCAGGACTTGATCCCAGGAGCCTGGGATCATGACCTGAGATGAAGGCAGATGCTTAACCGACTGAGCCACCCAAGTGCCCCGATATGTGTACTTTTAATCCCCTTTACCTATTTCACCCATCCCCCTACCCACCTCTCCCCTGGTAACTGTCAGTCTGTTATCAATCATTAAGAGCCTGGTTTCTTTTGTTTGTCTCTTTTTTGCTTTGTTCATTTGTTTTATTTCTTAAATTCTACATGCAAGTGAAATCATATGGTGTTTGTCTTTCTCTAATTTATTTCACTTAGCATAATACTCTCTTATTCCAAGTTGCAAGAGAGTGACCCTATATGAGGTATACTACAAAGGGAAGACCTACAGCTAAGGGTAGAACAGACATTTAGAAAAGCCCTGTGGCAAACCAGCCCCAACACTAAACAAAATTATACCACTTCCAACTAAAAAATTATGAGCCATACAAGCAACAAGGGGAAAATAACACTCTCTCAAGAGAGAAATCAATTATTAGGACCAAAGTGGGACATGGCACAGATGCTCAAACTATCTGAAAGGGCATACAGATTACTCTGTTTAAGCTTTGAATGGAAAAGCTGGACAAAGTAACCGATTGGATTAATTTAAGTAATGAGATGGAAATTATAAAAAAAAAGAATCAAACAAATGCTCAAAATGAAAACACAGAAAAAGTATAAATAATGTCCTTGATGGACTTATCAATAGATTTGACACAGCTGAGGGGAAAAAAATCCATGATCTTTAAATTAGGTTGGTAGAAATTGTACTGCTGTAGAGATTAAAAAGAAAATAAGGCATAAAAATAGAGAGCATTGAAGAGTTATAGAACAGTATCAAGCAGTCTCACATATTTGTAATGGCAGTTCCAGAAGGCAGAAAGATAGAACACCAGAGATGAAAAGAAGAAATATTTGCAAAGATAACTGAGGTTGTTTTGTTTTTGTTTTTTTAGAAAACCTAGGCAAATGATATTTAAATTGCAGAAAGCAAGCAACAAAAAGAAACTGTTGAAAGTGGCCAGATTTTTTTTATCTTTTTATTATTTTTAAATTTTATTTATTTATTTTTTTAAGTAGGGGCTCAAACTCACAACGCTGAGATCAAGATATGAGCTGGGATCAAAAGTCAGAGGCTCAACGAACAAGCCACCCAAACACTCCAAGTAGCCAGATTTTTTTTAAAAGACACATTACACACAGAAGAATAAAGACTTCTCTTCATAATCCATGCAAGCTGGGTGGTAATAGAGTGACATCTGTAATGATGCAAGGAAAAAAGTACTGTCAATCTATAATTCTATACACCAAAAATACTCTTTACAATGTAGGATTAAAGACTTCTTCAAGTCAGTATATAAAACCCAATTGCATTTCTATATACTGGTAATAGACAATTTGCATGTGACATTAAAAAATGTCATTTATAATAACAGCAAAAAACCCTGCAGTTCATAGGTAAATATCTGACAAAATATGTATAGTATCTTTATACCAAATAGTAGAAAACACTGATGGAAGAAATCCAATAGACCTAAATAAATAGGGATGTGTCATGCTCATTGACTGAAAACCAAATACAGTTAAAATGTCAATGTGCTCCAATTTGATATATAGATCCAGTGCATTTTCAGTCTATTTCTCATGAGACTATTTTTGCAGATATTGATAAACTGATTGTAGAATATATGTGAAAGGACAAAAGATTTAGAATTTCCAAAAAAAATGAGGAAGAATGAAATTGGAAGGCTTACACCAACAGATTTTAAGATGTACAGGCATACCTTGGAGATACTGTAAGTTTGGTTCCAAACCCCTGCAGTAAAATGAGTATTACAGTAAAATGAGTCAAATGAATTTTTTGGTTTCCTAGTGCATATAGAAGTCATGCTTATACTATACTGTAGTCTATTAAGTATACAATAGCATTATTTCTAAAAAACAATGTGTATACCTTAATTAAAAATACTCTATCACTAAAAAATGTTAACCATCATTTGAACTTTCAGTGAGTCAGAATTACTGATCAAAGATCACTTTAACAAATACAATAAGACTGAAAAAGTTTGAAATGTACGATTACCAAAATGTGACACAGAGACACAATGTGAGCAAATGCTGTTGGAAGAATGGTGCCAAGAGACTTGCTTGATACAGGGTTGCCACAAACCTTCAACTTGTTAAAAAAAAAAAGAAAGAAAGAAAGAATAGAAAAAAAAGCATTATCTGAGAAGCTTAATAAAGTGAAGCATGACAAAAATGAGGTATACCTGCACCTAAAATCTGCATTATTTTATATGGACTAAACAGACATACAGACAATTTGTCCTGACCAAAGATGGGCATGAAGATCAAATGAACAGTAGAGAAAACTCAGATTTAGACCCACACAAATATAGTCAACTGAATGTTTTGGGGTCTGGAGAAATACTAAACACATAACTGATACAAGCAAGGTCCACTGATAGGTGATCAAATTAGATGGCGAAAATTCAAAGAGAAAGACTATTTGCATAATCTCAAAGTATTTCCACAAGATATATATTAGATACTACAAGAAAAAGAACCTGGCAGGGGCACCTGGGTGGCTCAGTGGGTTAAGCTCTGCCTTCGGCTCAAGTCATGATCTCAGGGTCCTGGTATGGAGCCCCACATCGGGCTCTCTGCTCAGCAGGGAACCTGCTTCTCCCTCTCTCTCAGCCTGTCTCTCTGCCTACTTGAGGTCTCTGTCTGTCAAATAAATTAAAAAAAAAAACAAAACCTGACAGCTACCACGTCAACCAAACAATAAAGATTAACATGACCAATAATAAAGTATATCAATATCATGTATCCCCTGATAATTAGAAGAAGAAATCATCTCTCTGGTATTATTGCCCAAAATATGTATCCTCAGTCTTTTGAGAAAACATCAGAGAAATTCAAACTGAAGGGTGTTCTATAAAATAACTTATTAATACACTTTAAAAGGATCATAAAAGATCATAAAAGACAAGGAAGGGCTGAATCACAGCCTGAAGGATAAGCAAGGGCCATGCCATCTAAATGCAAAGCAGAATCTTGGTTTGGATCATGTGATATAAAATAACATTAGTAGAATAGTTAATAATATCTGAATAAGGCGTATAGGCTAGTTAATCATATTGTACCAATGTTACCTTCTTAGTTTTGATAATTTTATATTTTCAGATAGTCTGTTTGGAAATATTATCTATGGAATTATTCCAAACACCAACTATTTTTGAATATTATAATTAAAAATCCATAGCACGATTTACAATTTCTGTAAGACTCTGTGAGCCTTTCTTTGTGTAAGGTAAATTTAGAATGGTAATGTGATGATAAATTGAGTTTGGGTTGCTGCAATATAAGAAGTAGAACAAGGAGGATTCCAATACTAGCCAGTTAGTTTATGTTAATTCCTTAAAAAAATTAATTGATATATCATTAAAATTATGTAGAATGCGTATAATGAAAACAAACATGAATAGTAATAATAGCATGATAGATTAAGGGCAAATTCTAACACTTTAACCTAGTTTTCCAGATCTTCCTTGATGTATGATGGGGTTATATCCCAATAGGGCCATTTTAAGTTGAAAATACTGTGTCGAAAATGTGTTTAATACACCTAGCATACCAAACATCGAAGCACAGCCTCGTCTACATTAAACCTGCCCAGAACATTCACAGTGGGGCAAAGTCATCTAAGACAAAGCCTATTTTATATAAGGTGTAGAATATCTTGTGGACTTTGTTGAATACTGTAGTGAAAGTGAAAAACACAATTGTTTTAAGTGTATCAATTGTTTACCCTTGTGATCAGGTAGCTGACTGGGAGCTACAGATCACTGCCACTGTCCAGCATAATGGGAGAGTATCCTACACCATATCACTACCCCAGGAAAATATCAAAATTCAGAATTCAAAATACAATTTCTACTGAATGTGTATTGTTTTTGCACTACCATAAGGGACTATCTATATTTTGCTAAACTCTCAGATCTTGGAAAATAGGTAATAATTATGTTCTTTGTCTTCTACAAGGCGTTAGGCAAATTCCAAGATCTTGGGATACAAATATGTGCATTCTAGTGTATTGAACATTTATATCCAAAACTTCTGATAAATGGTCATTTACTCTGTCATTATAGTCACTCTCTTCCTTATGCTTTCCACTTCCTTGTTTATCTTCCTTCTTCTACTCACTAAGTAAACCCACAACCAAGGTGAATTAGTCAGTAATTGCTGCATCAATACTGCATAACAACCTCATAATCTCAATGTTTTATAACCAGAAACATTCATTTTTCTTGCTTGTGAACCTTGTTTAGCTTTTGTATCAGTTTCAGAACTGTTCTGTGTGTTTATTCATTCTGGGATATACCGAGAACATAAACTTTTCATTGTGTCTGGAAGAACAAGAAGAAGGCAAGTGAGTTCTAAGATGTCCATTTGGATGCTGTCACCTATACCCACATTCCACTGGTCAAATCAAGTCATACTTAGTATCAGTGGAGATATATTCTGTCTGCCTTAACAAGGGAAATGTCAAAGTCAAATCACAATCAAACCATGGCCATGATTATATAATTATAATAAAGAGGACTAAAGTATGAAGAAAAGTGGTCCAGTCTACGACAGCAGACACAGACCAACTCTCTGTCCTTTCTACACTTGCACACACATAGCTGAATATGACTGGGAGACAAAGAAAAAGAAACAAAACAAAACAAAAAAGAAAAACCTCTGACTTTCATTACTATGGCCACCTGGTTTGTATGCCTGTCACAAACCTGCTCCTCCACTTGGATCCCAGATTTCACCTCTTCTGATTTATTCAACAGCCTTTCCGCCCAGTTATCCCCATCTCACCTAAATCTACAGTGTTTGCATTGACTGGATGATTCCCGGCATAATATCAATATATATTAAATTAACACCTTGATCCAATGGCCCCTGCAGCCCCCAAACCACTTCTCTCTTTTTCTTTGAAGTAAAAGTCCTGGAAAAAGTTATCTGTCCTCACTGTCTCTGCTTCTTTATCTCTATTATCAATGCTCTTATTCACTTCAGTGAGAATTTAATCTTAACAGCTTAACTAAAATTAGTTTTGTCAAGGAAATCATGACTGTAGAATCTACAGGTCAATGCTGTGTCCTTATCTTCGTATCTCAGTAGTATTTGACATAGTTGACTCTTCTCTCCTCGAAATGTTATATTAACTTAACTTCTGGTTTTTCTCATGCGCTGTTGTTCAGCCCTTGTGAGTCATCTTCTCTGTCTTTTATCTGCTATCAGAACTCATGATGTTGGCCTGATTTGAGGCTCAGTCTTGTCTCTTTTCCAGTTATATTATCTTTCTGGCCAGTTCTTTGAGGTTTGTGGGTCCTGTCTATTCATCATGAACCCCTAATTTATATCTCCAACTCCAGAATTTCTCTTTGAGTTTCAGCTGCTTATTTCCTTCTTCACATAGGTATCTAGTAGGTATCTCTTACTAAATATCACTCTTGATATATCTGTCTCCTCACTGTCATGTTCATTTCTTCCTCAAAGTTTTTTTCTGTCTCAGTGACACCATGATTTATCTAGTTCATCTTGCCAAACACCTAGGAGTCATACTTGATTCCTTTTTTTGTTCTCAGTGCAAATTCCCTGCCCATCAGTCAATACCGATCGCAAAGCCGTAAATATATCTCATTTCTGACCCCTCTTTAACTCCTCCATCATTTTTACCCTAGTTTATACCACCTGAACTGCGATAATTGCTTCCTTTATTTCTATCTTGCACCCTAAATTCTGATCTCCACACAGAAGACAGAGGGATCTATTGTAAATTGAGTTATATAACTATGCTTTTTTAAACCTCCCATGTTATCCAGGTCAGGTTTAGGAGTTGTGAGGTCAGAAAGTCTCCACCTCATCTGGTCCATGCTTTTTTCTTTTTTTTCCTTCCCCCCGACCTCACCTCTCACCTCTCCCATCCTTCATTGAGCTGCTGCAACATCCTGAGCCAATTGTTATTTGTTTAATTTGCTCACCCTTCTGCTTGGAATGCTCTTACTCTAGTTTCTCGCCTACCTTCCTCTAAATCCTTTAAACGCCTCCACTCAGTGTCACTTCTTTAGAGAAGTTTTCCCTGAAAACAGCCTTCACCAATTCTCTCTTCCTAAATAATTAACTTAAAACCTATTATATAGTTATCTACCAATTTATTCCTCTTCTCTCATCCACTTTCTATGAAAGTTCCACAGCACAAACGATGTTTTCTCTCATTTCCTATGGTATTCCCAGTAGCTAAAATAGTTCCTGGCTCAACCCATTCCCATACTAATATTTGTTGAGAGCTACAATATGCTAAGATCCTGTTCTAAATTCTGTAGATACAGCAGGGAGCTAAACAGGCAAGTATCTCTCCCTTCCTGGGATTTACACGCTAGTAGGAAAAGACAGACAATAATCAAATAGGATGGGGATAGAAAATGGGTACCAGAGGGGAATAAGGAAAGTCGTAGTGTTGGAGGTGCAGTTTTGAAGAGGGTGGCTAGAAAAGCCCTTACTGAGGGACAACGTGAATGAATGAATTAGCCTACAGAGATGGCTATAATAAATGGCTGATAGAGTCTCATCTGAGTCCATACTATCTATGCTTTGTGTAAGAACAGAATATTCAGCAAATTGATGTATCACAAAAAGCAGGAAGAGAAAGCCAATATGCTAGAATGCTGAATGGATATTTAGTCTCACTATTCTGTAATGTTTGGCTGAAGTCTTCAAGGCAGAGTATTAAGGAAATAATAGAATGTCTGACACGCAAGTGCAAAAGATCAGTAACATAAATTGAGTATTGTGGTGTTCAGCTTGTGAGCACATTTTTTGTTTTTTTCTTACTTAATTCTTGATAATAAACTTTGTAGTCAGATTATCTAAAAATTTAAAGTAAATTTGAACCGTAATAATAAAATTGCTTTTTGCAGGTGTACGAATATAGGTAATAGTTCCAAATTGCTTTGCACTAATTACATCTTCCCTGGATAATTTGGGTCAATAAAACATGCTAAATATTAAGACACTGGGAAATTAAATGTTTCTTTGCATGGATATTGAGGGATAAAAGATCTTTTGTCATATCTTGGGAAATGGCTTGTAAATACCTGATAAATGGCTAGACAACTTTACTTATAACCAAAATCTCAGTGAGACATATTGATTGAATTTACATTGATGCTGAGGAAATCACACATAGTTATATTTGTTAGGAAAGAATGAACTCAGAAATTTGGAAAATCTTACATTATGAATAAGTCAACATGTTATAACTTAGGTAGAAATGGTGATGTCCCAATGGGAAGGTAGTCCATGGGGACAGGGATTCAAGGACAGTATGTGGAATCCAGGAAATCATTCATCATAGGTGGAAATATAACACATAGATGACCTTACTGGTTTGGGTTTGCCTCTTTTTTAAAAATTTATTTATGTACTTGAGAAAGAGAGAGAGAGAGAGAGAGAGAGAGAGAGGAGGGGGGAGGGGCAGAGGAAGAAAATTCCCAAGCAGACACCCCACTGAGTACAAAGCCCAGTGTGGGGCTCCATCTCATAACCCTGAGATCATGACCTAAGCCAAAACCAGGAGTTGGACATTTAACTGACTGTGCCACCCAAGTGCCCCTTGGGTTTGCCTCTTAAAGCACCTAGCAGAGACAGTCACGACAGTCAAAATCTTAAATCACTGGGTTTAAATAATTAGCAAGACATGACAAATATAGAGCTATGTCTAGTGCTTGAGGGAATAAATTATAGTGAGCATGGAAAAGTGGCTTCTCTGAATGTGGAAGATGGAGTTTAATTTTCTGTATTGCTGCTGACAGCAGAACTTCAACTAGAGCCTGGTAGCTCTAAGCAGTAGAACCAGGGCCTAAAACGATGAGAAACCTTCCAATTTTGTTTCATGAAGGAGCTGAATACCTTAAGAAATAAGAATTCCTGGGGCATCTGGGTGGCTCAGTCAATTAAGCATCTGTCTTCAGCTCGGGACATGATCTCAGAGTCCTGGGATTGAGCCCCACATCGGGCTCCCTGCTCAGCAAGAAGCCCGCTTCTCCCACTCACTCTGCCTGCTGCTCCTCTTGCTTGTGCTCTCTCTCAATGTCAAATAAATAAATAAATAAATAAATAAATAAATAAATAAAATATTAAAAAAAAAAGAAAAAGGAATTTCTCATCAGAGGATGAGTTTAAGTGGTTGCTAGGGAGCCATCTTCCTAATACTTGTTAGACTATATTCCTACATTCACTGGGAGGTTATATGTGAGGACCATTAAATTAAAACTCAAGATTCTGTCGTTCTATGTTAATGACATTAATGAAAACAGATCTATATAGGTTTGTTTGCATTTGGAATAGTTATTCTAATTTTAATGCTAAATTTACAATATTTTCTTGTTCTTAAAAAATGGAACACTTTTTTTCTTAGGTGCTAGAAAAGACATAAGAAAGAATTTGGAATAAAAGTGCTGAGATAGTTAAGTGAAAAGCAAGGCAAATTATATACTTTTTGACTACTTTTAGACTCAAGGTGTGAGTTTGAGAGTAAAATTATGTTTTGAAAATGAAGTATACTCTTTAAGTTTTATTGGTCTAATAATGTTTTTATTATATTGGGATCAAGAATCAAGTGCCTGTTTGGGGAGAAACAGAATAAAACATGCTTAAAATTGAGTATTTATCTATCCACATGTATATGAGAGAGGAGAAACCAGGACAGAAATACTGAAGGTCACTGGCACAGAATCCGGTATGAAAAAACATACACTGTGTTTGCTTCTGTGCAAGAGCCTCAAGAGATGGAAGCTATAAAGAAAGTGTTGAGAGATAGTAAAAGTGGTGACAGCTTTAGCATTTTGGGGTCACTTTTGAGAAGCTTAATGCAGTTGTATAGACTTTGCATTTTTGTTTTAACTCTTAGACTCTGATAAGTGAGAACATGTTCTAAGTCATGTCTTCTGACACTCTAAAACCCCAAATTTCTGCCTTATGCTACACAAATATAACATTTTTCATTGTTTTTGTATGAAAAAATATATACCATCAGACTCCAATTCCAGGATAGGTGTTAAATTCAGTCAGTGTGGTTAATTAAAAATTTCTATCACTTCAAACCTTTATTTAATTCCAAGAAAAAAAATTCCAGAAATAACAAAGTATGTTGGATCAGAAGAGTTTAAAATGAAAATCAATATGCATCTGTCAAATGTAATCAGAGCTCTATCTGATATGTCAAAAATCCAATTACACCTGAATGGAAATTGTTATCATTTTTTTCTTCTTCTTCCTTTAGCTGACAATCCTATGTATATTTAAGTCTAAAAGTAAGATCAAATGCATATAAGTTGTCATGGTCTCCATGAGTGGGAAATAAGTACACAGTTGAAACTCTCTACTGTCACCAGTTCTGTGGGCAAGTCAAAATTTAATCTTACAGAAGGGATTAGATTTATATTTTTTCAGTTATCTCATAAAGGAGCTGTGATAAATGCATCTTATGAAAACATTCACTGTAGGATTTCTCTATTTTGACAAGGCACAAGCACTCATTACCTTTTGCCACTTTTATTCTTCCTGAATTCCCGTAGCTATAATGGATTGTAATGTATTGGAGTCCAGCATGTATTGGAGTCCCTGACCCCTTGTAGGAACAGAAGTCATCATTACACGTTATCCATTTTATTATCATATGTAAATGGTACTGTGATCTTTATCACAACTTCTATCAGGAAGATAGAAAACTTTCTATCAGGAAACTGATAGGAAGTAAGAGGTAAATGGTGAGACACTTACCTTGCAGACGAGTACTGGGTCCCTGAGTTCATTAGCAAACTCTCCATATTTGACATTACAGCTGACCCTTGAACAACATGAATTTGAACTGCTCAGGTCTCCTATATGTGGGTTTTTATAGTGCAGTATTAGAAATGTATTTTCTCTTCCTTATGATTTTCTTAACAATTTCTTTTCTGTAGCTTACTTTATTGTAAGAATACAGTATATAATACATATAACATAAAAGTCTGTGTTCATTGACTGTTTACGTTATCAGTAAGGATTCCAGTCAACAGTAGGCTCTTAGTAGTTAAGGCTTTAGGGGTCAAAAGTTATATGCAGATTTTTTACTTTGCATGGGAGTTGGCACCCCTAACTCTCACATTGCCCGAGGGTTCACTTGTAGTTTGTTGCTTGTGAGGGCTGAGTTTTGAGATAGCTGAGCTCATATGTAGCAAAATATATGCATGTGTTTAGGTAGTGAGAAAGAGTTAAATAATTGGCTGATTATTTTCAAGCCATTAGTAAATCCTTACATGTAATGTATATGTGCTAAGTTATCCAATCTTTCGTGCCTCCTAGGTTTCATCCCCAAAGGTAAGGGAAATGTAAGACCTTACCACCACAATTTGTCTTTCTTCCATGTGGAAGTATGTAATAATACAGTTATCCCTCTTTATATCTGTTACTGTATGAATAATATCCTTAAGAGCAGTACATGCGCTTTTAAAAAATTTTATTTAAATTCCGATTAGTTAACATACAGTGTAATATTAGTTTCAGGTGTATAATATAGTGACAGTGTAATATTAGTTTCAGGTGTATAATATAGTGATTCAACACTTCATACATCACCTGGTGCGCATTGATACATTCACTTTTTTATCATAACTTCCTCTCTTTTCCAGACTCTAACTAAGACTTTACCACACATTCCTCTGGAATTCTCGATTGTCATAGGGAAAATCCTCTATCCCCAAATCAACCAATCTGTTTCCTGTACCTTCTTGAAACCTGACTCTACCCTGAGAAGACATTGTTTCCCTGTAATTAGAAAAATCCTTATCACCACTTTGAAATACACTATTATTGTGCTCGCTTCGGCAGCACATATACTAAAATTGAAATACACTATTATTATTGTTAGTTGCATTAAATATTCTAATTAATTTTTTTATATTCCTTGATTTTTACATTTTAATGTTTAGCAATATTTTTTATTCCAAAAGAAATCATAGGACTAAGAAAATCATAATATAAAAAAAGATCTGTCTTGGATTATCTATAAATATTGGAAACAATTCATATTTGCCAGAATTTTTTAAAAGATTATTTATTTATTTATTTGACAGAGATCACAAGTAGGCAGAGAGGCAGGCGGGGGGGGGGGGGGGAAGCAGGCTCCCTGCTGAGTAGAGAGCCTAATGCAGGGCTCGACTCCAGGACCCTGAGATACGACCTGAGCCAAAGGCAGAGGCTTTACCCCACTGAGCCACCCGGGTGCCCCTGCCAGAATATTTTTAAAATACTCCTATTTTTTGGACTTCTGTTTTTGCCAAGATAGTGTAGTCCTTTTCTTCCTACCTTACTCTAGACAAACAGTGGAAAAATCATATGTCCCCCACTCCAATAGTCTCAGTAGGGCCAAGGAAATAATTGATTTTGCACCCTTCCACCCTCATGTCTCTTAAGCAGCACACTTTGATTCCCCTTGTCTGTCTCTGTTGATGGGGCCAAGCAGCAAAACTAATCTATCATTCTCCCAGCTACAGTAGGCAGTGCTCCAGTTCCCTTGCTAAAACAGTGTTGGTGGAGCCAAGAGTAGAGTTTAATTTCTATTTCTTCCCTGGCAGAAACAGGTAGAGCTCAAAGTACCCCACCAGGAAGATGTCAACAGTGCTGTTGTAAGCTGAAAGCTCATCCTCAGATAGATCCTGGGGGATCTATCTCTACCTACCCCTATTGTCAGTGGGACAGCAAATTGGTGCATGTTGGGCTAGTAAGCAGTCTACTTTTCATCCCTTTCTGGTGTCAGCAAGGTCCAGTAGGGTGTAAACCAGGGCCAGTAGCCACTCCTATTCCATCCCATTCCTTGGAGTCAGTGAAATCCAGGGGGGACCACAGTCTACACCCCTAGCAAGCATCAACAAGGTAAAATGAAGTGATCTGAGGCAGGATGGTTGGCTTTCTGATCCCCTTGTCTCTACATGTGAGCTGGGACCAGTGGAAAACTGAGCCTCCAACCCTACCTAGCATCAGTGAGGTAGAATGAAGTGGTGACAGGTAGAGCTAATTGGCACTCTGCTTCTTCCTATGTATTCTCTTGTTTATTTCTCTTGGGCCTATCAGGGAACAGACCTTCCACACTATCCTTCTGCAATGAGGCAGAATCAATGCCCCACATTCTGCTTCAACAAATAATTTTGAATTCTCATTAAACAAATTGAAGAAGGGAATCTGAGAAAAAATGTTAGTTAAAGAACCAAATTGAAGTACTAGTACTAATAAAATATGTTAAGTTAAAGAAATATCTCACTGGATGTGATTAAGAAGAGAATGGTGATGATGGAGAATAGAATCTGAATGTGAGGAAAAAATCAATAGAATCATCACAAACTGAGCAATAGAGAGAAGATAAACTGAAAAAAAAAAAGGCACAGAGTTTCAGGGACCTGTTGGAGAATAATAAAAAGATAAAAGTCACATCAGAGCCCCAGAGGGAGAAGAGAGTCTGTGACTGAAACATTATTCAAAGATATAATATCTGAATACTTGTGATGAAATACGTAAATTTAAGATTCAAGAGACTAGTAAACTCCAAGTAGTTTAAAGCAACAGGAATGCGTAGCAAAACACATCATAATTAAACTTCAGTAAACAAAAGACAGAAAGCAACCAGAGAAAAATGGTGTGTTACTTACAGGGAAACAGCAATTCAGATGTCCAGAGATTTCTCACCTGAAACCATGGAGGCCAGAAAAAGAACTGTGAACTGCAAATTTCATATCCTGAGAATATATCCTTCATGAATGTAGGGAAAATAGACATTCTTAGATGAGGGAAAAGGAAGATGTTTTTGTTTTTTGGGGTTTTTTTAAGATATTATTTATTTATTTGACAGAGAGAGAGATCACAAGCAGGCGGACAGGCAAGCAGAGAGAGAGGGGGAAGCAGGCTCCCCGCCGAGCAGAGAGCCTGATGTGGGGCTTGATCCCAGGACCCTGAGAACATGACCTGAGCCGAAGGCAGAGGCTTAAACCACTGAGCCACCCAAGCACCCCTGCCTTATGTTTGAGATTCTGGATTTAGAATTTCTGTAAGCCAATTCAAACCAGCCCTTAAAGAATGGATGAGGAGCACTGGGTGTGGAGCATAAACAATGAATTTTGGAACATTGAAAAAAAATTTAATTTAATTTAAAAAAAAGAATAAATGAGGAGTATTCTCTAAACAGATAGGAAATGAAAACATAAGAATTAGAACTTCAGAAAGTGAAGAACATTGAAATGGGTAAGATAAATATTAGTAGACTCTCTTACTTCTATTGAGTTCCTTAAATCATATTTGCTGATTGAAGCAAAAACTCCACTTCATGTTATGGAGTCTATTATATATCTCTATCTATCTAGAGAGATAAAAAAAGTCTTAAGGTAATTATATTTGAAATATGGAGCAGATAAAGTGACCTAAATGGAAATATATATACTAATTGTATTTTCCTAATTTCTGTATTTTTGATGCTGTGGTACCTGGGACCTTGTTGGGAACTGTCTCTCCCAGGGTTATCTAATTCCCAGAGATAGCAAATGACTCATTTGTGAGCACCTTTTGTAGTCAAACTAACAAATTTAGAATCCATGCCTCCCATACCTCTTCTGTTAGGCTTTTACATTCTAGACCAATATCCTCCTACCCTTATTACCCGGGGCTAGGAACACTTACTCTCCAAAGCCTACTGAAATTTTTCAAACTAGCCAATCCTAAACCTGCTTAACCTATTTACCCTATCTTGCTCATTCCTTCCCATGAAAACCACAATAAAGACTCTTGCCTTTTCTCCCACCTCATGACTTACTCTGGTACTTCTCCTGTGGCCCTGCATGGCGTGGCATGCCCCCTGTTTCTAGAGGTACATGAGTATAAAAACTTCTTCATGACAGTCACTTCTGTGTCTGTATGTTACCACATGTTGTTAAAACAAATCTTGGGTACATTTTAAAACAAGGTATATACACTTCATTCAAAGTAGCTAAATATTGATACCTGTGGACAGCAGTAGGTTACATGTATATTGAATTATCATTTAAAACAACTAAGAAAGTTATGTGAAGTAATATACTAAAAACCCTTATAAATCAGTTAGAATCCTAAAATATGTTCAAGTAGCTCATGACAGTACCACTACACATAACCCTAAGATATTGGAGAAATAAAGCAGTATTACAGACAGCTCTAAACACATAAATCCAACAACATAGGAGAAAATGCTTCATTTCTAGTAAATTTCAAACTACCAGTATTCACCAAAGATGGAATAGATAATATGAATAGTCCTATAACTATTAAAGAAATTGAATTCATAATTGAAAAACTTCCAAAATGAAATTTTCAGGCTCACATGGCCTCAGTGGCAAATTCTATCAGATATTTAAAGAATTAACATAAATCCTTCTCAAACTCTTCCCCAAAAAAGAAGGGGAAAGAACACTGTTTAACCTATTCTGTGACCAGCATTACCCTGAAAACAAACCACAGAAAATCACAATAAAGAAAAACTACAAACTAATATTATTCATGAAATTAGACATAAAATGTCAATAAATTCAATCCATCACTATATAACAAAAAATACACCCACAACCAAATGGGGTTTATTCTAGAAGTAAAGACTTATTCTGTATTTTAAACTGCATTTATATAATCCACCCTGTTAGAAAGATTAAGGGGTGAAAAAATCACAGGTCAATCAATATGGAAAAAGCATTAGAATAAACCCAATATCCATTTATTAGAAAACTCTTTACGACCTACAAATAAAAGGGAATTTCCTCAACCTGATAAAGAGTTGACTTGATAAAACTACAGCTAATATCAGATTCAATTATGAAACAAAGTATTTTCTCTCTAAAATAGGCAGCGACACAAGGATGCCATTCTCATTGCTTATTTAAAGTGATTTAAAGGAAGTCCTACCGAATACAAAATGGCAAGCGAAGGAAGCAAAGGCAAATAGAATGGAAAGGAAGAAATAAACTGTCCCAGTTTTCATATCACGTGATGGTCTATCAGAAAATCCCAAGAGATCTTAAAAAAAAAAAAAGTTTGTGGGAGTATTAAGTGAGTTCAGGAATGCTACAGTAAATAAGAACAACACATAAATCATATTTACATACACTAGCAGTGAAAACATGGAAACTGAGTTTAAAAACATAATACCATTTACAATCTCTCCAAATAAATGAAATACTTAGAAATAAATCTAACAAAACCTGTAGAGGACTTATATACAAAAATTATAAAATCAAATAACATATAAATAGATACACTGTATTCATGGGGTGCAAAACTCAATATAGTAAAGATGTCAGTTCTACCCAGATTGATCCATAGGTTTAATGAAATTCCTGTCAAGATGCTCACACCTTGGGGTGCCCGAGTGGTTCAGTCGATTAAGTATCTGTCTCTTTATTTCAGCTCAGGTCATGATCTCGGGGTCCTGAGATCGAACCCTGAGTTGGACTGCACAGTCAGCACAAAGTCTGCTTGGGATTCTCTCTCTCCCTCTCCCTCTGCCCCAACCCCCCACTTGCATGCACTCTCTCTCTCTCTTTAAAGTAAATAAATAAAATCTTAAAAAAAAAAAAGATCATAAATTATGCAAATTTAACCTAAAACAATGCTAAGCAAATAGTCCTTATATTTCACTAATAGCAAATTCCATAAGAGGAAAAATTAATAAATTGGGCATCATTAAACTAAAATATTTTGCTCTATAAAAGCCCATGAGAAGATATGAAATGGAAAACTACAGACTGGATGAAAATATTTGCAAAACATGATAAAGGAGTAGTATCTAAAACATAAAAAGTACAGAAAACTCACTAATAAAAATACAATCAAAGTAGAACATGATCAAAGAACATGAACAGATATTTCACCAAGGAGGATATACTGGTGACTAATAAGCACATGAAAAGGTGTTCAATATAATTAGTCTTTAGGGAAATGCAAAATAAAACCATAATGAAATTTTACCACAAACACATTAGAATGGCTAAACTAAAAAAACACTAACAACATAAAGTGTTGGGAAAGATGTAGAGAAGTGATTGCTCATACACTGCTGGTGGGAATGTAAAGGGATACAGCCATTCTGGAAAACTGGTAGTTTTTTGTAAAGGCAGACATGCGACTATTTCTCATCCAACAGTTGCACTCCTGGGAATTTATCCCAGAAAAATGAAAGTTTATTTCTACATAAAAACATGTGCATGAATGTTCATGGCAGATTTATCCATAGTAGCCCAAATCCGCAAACCACATAGTTGCCCTTCAGTGGGTGAATAAGTAAGCAAACTGGTCCATCCATAACATGAAATACAGCAATAGAAAGGAATGAAACATTGATAAGCACAACTTGATCAAATGTCCAGGGACTTAACGCTAAATGAAAAGGCTAATTTCAAAAATTTACTTACAATATGATTTCATTTATTTAACATTCTTGATGTGACAAATTTATAGAAATGGAGAATAGATTAGTGGTTGTAATGATTCAAGGATGGAGTAGGGGATCGAGTAGGGGTGTCTGTAAAAGGTTGCCCAGAGGGATCCTTGTGGTGATGAAACTTTCCTATATCTTGACTATATCAATATAAATATTCTGGGTTTCCCCCCTTTTTTTTCTTTATTAAAAATTTATTTATTTATTTTAGAGAGAGAGAGAGTTCAAGGGAAGATGCATTGGGGAGGGGCAGAGGGAGAGAGATAATCTCAAGCAGACTTCCCAATGAACTCAACATGGGGCTCGATCCTACAACCCTGAGATCATGACCTGAGCTGAAATCAAGTCAGATGCTTAACCAAGTGAGCCACCCAGGTGCCCTTAAATATTCTGGTTTTTATATTGTTGTATAGTTTTACAAGATGTTACCATGGAAGATAGCTGGGTAAAGGGTATAGGGGATCTCTCATTTCTTAAGACTGCATGTTTATAATTATTTTAAATGTTTTTATTGTATATGGGTGATATCATAAGAAAATAATCCAAAGGATAAAGATAAACACTGTGCTTGGTATCTATAGTATCTATTGCTTAACAGATACACTATGCATCACTTATGTTTATATGATTGCTAATAATCAGAGCTAAATAAGCAGAGTTCTAGCATTAGCATTTAGTAAGGAGACACTGGTTTTTTTGTTTGTTTGTTTGTTTAAAGATTTTATTTATTTATTTGATAGAGACACAGCGAGAAAGGGAACACAAGCAGGATCATGGGAGAGGAAGAAGCAGGCTTCCCGTGGAGCTGGGAGCCTGATGCAGGACTCAGTCCCAGGACCCTGGGATCATGAGATAAACCGAAGGCAGAGGCTTAATGACTGAGCCACCCAGGTGCCCCTGGTGTTTTCCTCATAAGAGATCATTGATACGTTTCATGTTGATTTTAGTTAACATATATCATGTAATTTCACAATCAATAATAAAAATGTTATTTGATAAAGTAGTATGTTTTTGAAACTAAATATTGCTATTTGTGAATTGGAGAACATCTTTAAGACCTCAGTGTTTAGGGGTTCCTCGTGGTTCAGTCAGTTAAGCATTCAACTTTGATGTTACCCAGGTCATGATCTCACGGTCATGGGATTGATGTCTGTGTCAAGGGATTGAACCCTGGCTCAGCGCTCAGCATGGGGTCTGCTAGAGATTTTCTCCCCCTTTCCATCTGCCCCTCTTCCTGTTCTCTCTCTCAGCCTCTCTCTGTAAAAATATAATAAATAAGATCCTTAAAAAAAAAAAGAGCTCAGTGTTTAGTGACATTTACCATGCGAGCTGCTGCCTAACGTAAAGTATGCCCAGGTCTCCAGATAATTGTCATGAATGTTTATTAAATTATGTCTGCTGCTGAGCATGATTTCACATTTTTAATAAAAATTCTCCTCCTATTATGTCAAATGACCAATTTAACACACAAGTAAGCACAGGTTCTAATCACATAGATTTGTAATTACGATTTATAGCATAAAGCAGGTGGATTTCTTAGCTAGTCAGTGAAGCTACTGATTTTATTACAACACACAAAGCTACAGCTTTTCTTATGCAAAGATGTCTGGATGCCTGCCTTTTAGAAAAGTCTCTATAACCTGAAATTTAGACCCACATATGCCAATAGAATATTTCTACTCAGAGAACAGAAATTGAATTATTAAAATATTTTATATAATGTCTGGGCTTGTAAAATGGAGCCCAGGGCACAGTGCCTCCCCCCATTTTAAAAATGCAATTTTCCGGGATGCCTGGGTGGCTCAGTTGGTTAAGCAGCTGCCTTCAGCTCAGGTCATGATCCCAGCGTCCTGGGATCGAGTCCCACATGGGGCTCCTTGCTCAGCAGGGAGCCTGCTTCTCCCTCTACCTCTGCCTGCCTCTCTGCCTGTGCTCGCTCTCTCTCTCTCTCTCTAACTAATAAATAAATAAAATCTTAAAAAAAAATAAAAATGCAATTTTCCTAGTTGCAGAAATAAAGGTGAAAGAGAGAAGGTGACAGAGAGAAGACTAGTATCTTCTTAGGCATTATAGGCCTTTAAGACAGGTAGAATGCTTGATAGATGTATAGATGAGTAGATGGAGAGAAGGGAAAGCAGAGAAATAAGTAAATTTTAAATGGTGAACTTTTGGTGGGACATGATTTTCCTTTAGTAAAATCTGCTTATAGTAAAATTTCCTACAGTGAATTGAAACTTGGTAACTACTACTGACCTTCAGCATTTCCTCTTCTTCTCACATCTGATATTCTTCCTGTTTCATTGAGAATAGACTCAAATCAGAGTCTAATTGTCTGGTTCTTCCATTATACCAACCAGCCTAATTTTATTTTTCATCCCTGTGTCTTGCATTCCCTCCCATTATATCAGAAAAGTTCTCTGTACTCTTGTAGCCATCCCTCTACTTGTTTGCTGAATCCCACAGCTACTCAACTACATGGAACTCTCCAGAAGTTTTCTCCTTTTGTCTCCTCTATAATAATTCTTATTGTATTATTCCTAGCAATATACACATGCTATAATAATAGCTCCTGATGTTAAAAGACATATCTCTTTTTACCCCTTATCCTTGCCAGCTACAATCCCATTTCTCTGATTGCAGAACATGGTGAAAGGTTGTCTATACTTACTGTCCTCACTTCTTATACCATTATCTTTTTCACCTAAACTAATCTGGCTATGTGCCCCATCTGTCCACAGATACTCTTTTTAAGTTCATCAGTAACGTAACACTGCCAGATCTAATCATCTATATGCTGTCTTTGTCTTGTCCAACTCATGATCTTTACTCAACACAGCTGATCTCTGACTGTTTTGGAAATAACTGGCTTCCAGGACTTCATTCTCCTTTGATTGTCCTTCTCTCTCTCTGAAGTTCTCCTTATTTTCTTTTGCTTGTTTCTCCCTTATTCCCATCCCTGTGACTTCCTAGAGGCCCAAGGCTCAGTCTTCTTTTCATTTCTAGCCACATTCCTTCCCGATGAGGTCTCCTCATTCAGCCACACATGAGATTATAAGAACTTCTAAATCGGTAGGCCCAGCTTTAGCCTCTCCTTAAATCCAGTTCATATAGCCACTTGCTATCTCCACAGTCCCTGCCATGGATGTCTATAAGGCTTCTCAAACTTACTTAGGTGCTCTGTGCAAATGATACCTTATCAGAGAAGCCTTCCTGGACCACCCTATGTTAACATCCACATGACTCTCTAACCCTTTATTGTTTTATTTACACCTTGCATACAAATACATTTTTTTATTGCTTGACTCCTTCCCTCACCCCCTAGCGCATACTAGAATGCATGACTCAGGAAAGCAGGGGATACATTTTTTCAGTTTCATTCCCAGTGCTTATTATAGTGCATGGCACATAGCATTTTCTGAATGAAGAAGTGAAGTATAAAACAGTGTAGAATCAGTGTTCTACTGTACAAAATGGGATTATGTGGATGGAACTGGAATACTACCTTTGCCATAGCAAAATCTTGATTATGTATATTATATTCACTTTTTCAAAAGGGAAAATCTCACTTAGAAATATAAATAGTTTTCTCTGTGCTAATAACAGAGCAAAGATTTAAACTTCTAAAGCTCATGCTCTATACTGTATCATAGAGTATTCCTGTAAGTAAAAAGAGAGATCTTACATGCATATACATATACATATGCGTTTACGTGTGTGCGCGCATGTGTGCGCACACACACGCTGCTAAGTATGGTGCAGGGGCAAGAAAGGCACGGTAGTTGATCAATAAAGTATATTAGTTGTAGTACTAGACATTATTTTATCTTAGAATTTTCTGTGGGTGATCTTAATTGAAATTAAAATTAGCTACTTTCCAAGAAAATGTTCGATTCCCTGAAATTAATTTTTTGAATCTTATTTATCTTTTCTATTTGTGAGAAAAAAATGTTATCACAGGATATTAGAGCTGGAAGGAACATTAAGGTAGTCTATTCCAAACAAGCTCAAAACCCTTCTTTTGTCATTGTCAGGACTTATGCAGCATGTATTTGATGGCCTTTAATCATAGCAACTCTCTCCTTCACTGTGCATCTGGTCAGGAGGCTCTGATTTTTTTTTTTTTCGTTTTATTTTTATTTACTTTTATTGTGTTGTTAGTCACCATACATTACATCATTAGTTTTTTTTTTTGTTGTTGTTGTTGTTTTTATTTACTTGATAGACAGAGATCACAAGTAGGCAGAGAAGCAGGCAGAGAGAGAGAAGGAAGCAGGCTCCCCGCTGAGCAGAGAGCCCGATGCGGGGCTCGATCCCAGGACCCTGAGATCATGACCCGAGCCGAAGGCAGAGGCTTAACCCACTGAGCCACCCAGGTGCCCCACATCATTAGTTTTTGATGCAGTGTTCCCCGATCCATTGTTTACGTATAACACCTAGTGCTCCAAGCAATGTGTGCCCTCCTTAATACCCATCACCAGGCTGACCCATCCCCCACGCCCCTCCCCTCTGAAACCCTCAATTTGATTCCTGGAGTCCACAGTCTCTTGTGGTTCGTCTCCCCCTCCAATACCCCCCCTACTTCATTTTTCCTTTCCTTCTCCTAATGTCCTCCATGTTATTCCTTATGTTCCACAAGTAAGTGAAACCATACGATAATTTACTTCCTCTGCTTGACTTTCTTCACTTAGAGTAAAATGCAATCCCTGAAATGTCCTTTTTGCTATTCATTAGATGCCCCTATTCAGTTGAGTCAAGGTACAAGTAGGAAAGGAAGAATCCTTCATCCCTAGCTTATCCATGATCATGGCTGCCAAATAGAAATCAGAATCAAGTTTCTTTATCTGTCCTGTGTTTTTTTTTAAAGAGGTCTTTTTAAAAAATATTTAATTAGGGACGCCTGGGTGGCTCAGTTGGTTAAGCGGCTGCCTTCGGCTCAGGTCATGATCCCAGCGTCCTGGGATCGAGTCCCGCATCGGTCTCCTTGCTCGGCAGGGAGTGTGCTTCTCCCTCTGCCTACTCTCTCTCTCTCTAACTAATAAATAAAATCTTAAAAAAAAATTTTTTTAATTAATTAATTTTTTGAGAGAGAGAAACAGAGAGAGAGAGAGAGACAGAGATAGTAAGAGAAAGCACAGGCAGAGAGAAAAGTGAGAGGCAAGCTCCCCGCTAAGCAGGGAGCCCAACACAGGGCTCAATTCCAGGACCCTGGGATCATGACCCGAGCTGAAGGCAGGTGCTCAACCCACTGAGCCACCCAAGAACCCCTGCCTTATGTTTCAGATTCTGGAAATAGAATTTCTGTAAGCCAATTCAGTGGCATCCCATACTTCAGCCTCGAACATAAGAAAAGATAATTTCATGAATTAGATTTGCTAGACCTACAATAACTAAATACTAGACTGGGTATTAAAACTGGCTTAAACAAAATAAATTTGTTTTCTCACAGTTTTGCAAGCTAGAAGTCTAAGATCAAGGAGTTGGGGGGGTTGGTTTCTTCCAATGTGTCTCTCTTTGGCTTGTAGATGGTTGCCCTCTCATCATGTCCTCACATCGTCTTTCCTTTGGGGTATGCACATTCCTGGTGTGTGTTTGTGTATCTGACTTTCCTCTTTTTATAAGGACACCAGTCATATTGAACTAGGGCCCACCCTAACAGTCTTATTTTAACTTAACTGCATCTGCAAAGGCCCTAACTCCAAATATAGTCACATTCTAAGATACAGGAAATCAGGGCTTCATCATACCAATAGTGGCCAGGGAACAGTGGCCACACATAATTCATCTCCACAGGAGCCAATGAAAGAACTCTTCTCCAAACCACCACATTAACAATTCTGTTCCATTTTTTTTAGTCATAGTTTAAAGATTTTTGAAATTAGTTTTTCAAAATATAAAGTATCCAAGTAGAAAGTGAATAGACTTCATGTTTGAAAATGGTTGATGACAAGTCCTGTTCATCTTGTATTCTTATTTAAAATTAAAATTTAAAACTTGTACTCATTTAAAATAAAGCACGATAACCAAAATAATAGCATGACTTAGGGTGTTAATATGTTTCTTAGTATCTCTTTGATTACCTGACATGGGCCGTTCCTACGGCCATGCTAAATATTAGAAATTATGCTGTGGGAAGCAGTAATGTCATACCACTCAAGTGATTAAAAATGAATCTCCCAGGATGAAATACTTTCATTGCTAAAATGAGGATTATGCTCATTTTACTCTCTTGAGAAGATTTTCTTCTAAGAAGGCAGGAAACCTCATAGCCACTAAAGCATTGTATAATTTCTGTATTTCAAAAGTGAGATCAGTGCATAAATATTTCTAACACCTTTAATCAAAAGAGCAATCAAAATAGCAGTTTTAAAATACACTGAATAAAATTTGAATGCTAAGTGCAACAAGGCCATAGGAGACTTCAAAGGCAAAATAGTAATATCACATTTTGTAATGTTTCTCAGATATTAAGCATAAAGTATTATCAGGGTTTTGAAAATTCTTTAAGTAATATATATCTCTCATAAAATATATAAGTCCATAAAATTAATTATGCAAAATAAAATGTGCATAACCCCCCCAATGCTTATTAAGGTTTTGAACTTGAAGAATGAAAACTCTAACAGAAAAAAGTAAACATATGTGTGGTTAGTTTGTGTGGTTACCATATGGAAATGGGATAAAACAGAAAGAGATAAGCCCAGAAAATGTTTTGAGTTTAGAATGTTTATCAGCCTAATGCGTATCATCACAGTAGCTGGATTTCCTTGTCAGAAGATAGAAAAAAACTCATGTGGTTTCTCTCAGCTTTCTGCTAAATACATATGAAGATGCTGAAATAAGCCTCTGGCAAGACTGAAAATTAAAACTGGCTGCAAACCTATTCTAAGAACTTAGATGCACCTAATACAATGCCCAGATGAGAAATATAAAATAAAGGCCACAGGGCGCCTGAGTAGCTCAGTCCTTAAGCATCTGCTTTCCTCGGGAAGCCTGCTTTTCCCTCTCCCATTCCCCCTGCTTGTATTCCCTCTCTCGCTTTTTCTCTCTGTGTCAAATAAATAAATAAAATCTTAAAGAAAAATATAAAGGCCATATGCTTGCTCTTGGATAGATCATGAATAGGCAAAAATGTCAGTTATCCCAAAAGTATAAATGTAGGATGATTCTATTAAATGTACTATTTGCCACCCCATCCATTTCCTGGAGCTAACTGTTCATTCCAAATGTAGGAAAATTCTTTTAAAAAATGAGCTGGAGGAGGAGGCACTTAGTCCCACTAGAAAATAAAACACCTGTAATTACAGCAATGTGGCATGTACAAATGAAGAGAAAGAAAGACTGACAAAATATAGGAAATCCAAAAAGAATAAACTATGTATGGCCATGCCATGAAGGTAGCATTTCAAGTCAGTGAATTTTTAAGTAAGTGGTTTTGTATAATTAGCCCCATATAGAAAATCAGTAACATTGAATACATTCTTCTTCATTTCATACGTATGGATAAATTACAAATGGATCCAATAACTATAGAAATGAGAGCATATAGGTATTAGAAGAAAACATGGGTTGATTTTTTATACGGTAGAAGTGAGGACAGCTTTCCTGTCTCTACTCAAAGTATTCCACAGGATAATGGGAAAACCACAGGAAATAAAACTCATTTGTGAGACACAAAATGAACTTGATAAATTCTCAAAGTTCTTTTTGATGTTAAATTTCAGTGATTTCATGAAAGTTAATAATAGCACAGTGATTCTTACTATTCAAAGATATAATAACGGTGAAGGAGACTTATGATCACTTCGGCAGAGAGCTATGTCTACTTTTAGACCGGTAAAATGTTACAGCCACAAATAGGCTACTGGAATTTTAAGTAAATGCACTTATTTATCATTGCATTGTCTTTCCATAGTTTCGATTCAAAGATTACCAGAAAGCATGATGTTGGCAATGAATTACCCTTTTGTATCTTTGTCTTGGCTCCTTACACCATCTAGATGTCTAGATTTTACTTCTAGTCATACTGAAAGCTGTTTTTAGTGATAACATAGAATTTTATAAGGGTAAATGATCCATTCTAAACTTGATTTCCTTGGGGATGCGTGGATGGTTTATTCCAGCAGCTCTTACTCTTTTTAATCCTATTCCAACTCTTTATCCTATCCTCTTGCTACTTTTATCCATTTGAACACAATGATTCATTAAACCTCTAGAGTTCATGAAGACACAGTTGAAGATGGCAGACATTGTTTAGATATCTTAAGCAACACTGTCTTCTTTGACCAGTTTTTGCACCAAATTGTCTCACTTTCTCCACCTCTAAAATGAGAAACATAGTAACGTGTAATTTGCAGTGATTTTCCGAGGTTAAAGTGGGGTATTGTGTGAAAAATACTTAGCACAGTGCCTGGCATAGAACAAATACTCAATACATATTAAGTAGTAATCATATTAATTATTAACTACTATTAACTACGCTATGAGACAGAACATTTTCATTTCCTGAAGGTTTAAAATTTAAAGATTTATAAGAATTTTGGGTCGGGATATTTTGCACAGGGGCCGTTTTCTAATTCTCTTCTTAATGTTCTTAATGGTTTAGTACAGTGTTCTTAGCTGAGAAAAAATAGCTTTGAAATCATTGATTTTTATAACAAAGAATTTAAATAACCAGAATATAGTCAATAATATCTTCTTTTCTTATAAAGAAATAGTGTTACTCTTCAAAATAAAGGAAGACATCCATCCCTCAGAAATCCTCACTGCTTTAAATTGCCATGCTTCCAGCCTCTCAATACTTGTCCAATAGGAAGGACACATTGTTTTTCAAAGTGTGGTTGCATGACCGTGTGCTTCTAGAACGAATAAGGAGCTACTTAGACATGGAGCTTTTGGGCCCCAGCCCAGTCTGAATAAGTCAGAATCTATAGATGGAACTTAGCAGGCTTCTGTCTGACAAGTTTTGCAGGTGATTCTTATGTAAAGGTTGAAAATTTTCAATTTTATTAGAACACAAGAAGATGCTGTCAGTTTTTCTGTCTTCTAGGGTTTACAACCTGGAGTGGATCCCCCTTTCTTTCACAAATAATCTTTGGCTTCCCTCCTGGATCAATTGAATAAATGAACACTTTACTGGTAACAATTTTGGTACTCCAAGCAGAAACCTGGAGCTGTTATTGTCTAGAAAAAAAAAATACAAAGTATTAAAGGGTCAAAAATTTCTGTACTTTGGCTTTTGCAAAATGTAGCCCAAGACTTGGGGGGCACCTGGGTGGCTCAGTTGTTTAAGCATCTGCCTTCCAGCTTGGCCTGGGGCTCCCTACTCAACCAGGAGTCTGCTTTTCCCTCTCCCTTTGCCCCTCCCCCGTCTCATGCTCACTTGCGTGCTTTCTCTCTCTCTCTCTCTCTCAAATAAATAAATAAATAAAATCTTCTAAAAAATGTAGTAAGACTTGGAAAGACTCATGGGTTTTATGGTTCTTTTATCACTCTGGGAAACCCAAGCCATCACTTCTCAACATTTCCTCATCCCTTCCAGCCTCATCAGGAGAAGCTTCTTGCCTCAGGATAAAATGTGTTTTTAATAGGGTTGTTGGCATTTAAGGAAAATTAGTGAAGCCAGTGAAGTGCGCTTATAATTTAGCATGAAGCATTTTCTTGCTCAGAAGTGATTTTGAAAAACTGATAATAAAGGAATTAAGAGATTATATGCAACTGTTAAAATTATATTTGTGTAAGACTAATGAATCATAGACCTGTACCCCTGAAACATAATATATGTTAATTTAAAAAAAAGGAAGAAAAAGAAAAAAAAATATTCTGAAAATGTTTACCACATTAAAATTTTTTTTGTATGTTTTTTACAGGAATCACATTGCCTCCTAAAGGAACTATAGATATCCCAGTGTTATTTATGCCCCACGTTATGAAATTACACAGAACAATGGTCATTGTTCAAATGATGAGGGCGAACAGAGAAAGTTGGCCTGTTGACAATTTTGATGAATTGAGCACAGAGATGAAAAGGTAACTTTTAAATAAGGACATTGAATGAAAATGATTTTGATTGGCGCTGACGTGATCACTTTCTTTTCTATGTTATGCAATGTAAAGTTCATGATTTTATATTCTCTGAAGTGTTGAAATTTGTATGTTCAGAAGAGGAAAATACATTCGTTATACGGGCATAGCATATATCATTTGATGTTCAGAGGGATTTGAAGTTCAGAGTGATGAACAAGTCAACCTTAAGTATCATGTCAATGAATCAGAATCAGAGACAGGCGAAGGGACTCTTTCTGACTGGGAAAATAGTTCCTGCTGAGGCAACAAATTATAAATCTCTAGAGAACAACCTGAAGCAGCTTATCTTGGCAGAGTATAGGACTGGTGATGCTGGCTTTCACCAAGTGATGGCCCTGTGCCAGGTGGGGATGACACCCTGAGGAAACACAACCATGACTACTGCCGTTACCTGTGTCCCCACCAGGATGCACTTCACTGAAATTTAAGCAAACTCCAATGACACAAAATGTATTTGTTTTCTTTGCTTTTATAGTTCATTAAATAATGATCCAGAAGTCTTCATTTAAAAGGAATTCTTGGGGCACATGGGTGGCTCAGTGGGTTAAGCCACTGCCTTTGGCTCAGGTCATGATCTCAGGGTCCTGGGATCGAGTCCCACATCAGGCTCTCTGCTCAGCGGGGAGCCTGCTTCCCCCCCCTCTCTCTCTGCATGCCTCTCTGCCTACTTGTGATCTCTCTATCTGTCAAATAAATAAATAAAATCTTTAAAAAAAAAGAAAGAATTCTTACTTTGTCCTATGTATGGATATTTCTTCACCACATTTAAAACAATTCTGTGAGCCCACTGGTGTCCGTTCTGCCATGATGTTCACCATTCAGACAGTCAAGACTGCCTATGTATTTGTGGGTCCCAGTGTAAAATGAAAATGAGGGAGCCCTTGTTCAAAAATGGCTGAAAGTTTCAAGACAGCTACAGTGGAGTATTAAACAAGCATGAAACAATTCTGGATGTGAGGTCCTTGTGCTGTTTGTTGCACAAATCATGTGCTCATGAAGCTGGACCTACCTACTGTGTCTTAGGTTTCATTTTTAACAAGGAAAGCCCATTTTCAACAATGACCAGACCCATTTTGTACCATTGCTGTTGTCCTGATGGTATATGATAGACTTAGAATATTTTGACAAAGGCCCTCTTTCTTTTACTGATATCCCCCAAAAGTAAATTCTTTGTCACTGTACTTAACAGCATTTTTTGTCTTTTGAGTTTTGCCTGTCTAATTTAGAATATAACCCATATGAACTGTATTACCTCTGATAAATCACATTTTGGTCTCATCAATAAATGCCAATACGAACTTTTTTTTTTAAGCTTTTTTTATTTAAACATATAATATAACCCCACCACCCTCTCCCAACCCCTTTCCCCCCCCACCCCCCTCAGTTTGTTTTATGACATTAAGAGTTTCTTTTGGTTTGTCTCCCTCCCAATCCCATCTTGTTTCATTTTTTCTTTTCCTACCACCTTAACCCCCACCCCCATTGCATCTCCACTTCCTCATATCAGGGAGATCATGTGATAGTTGTCTTTCTCCAGTTGACTTATTTCGCTAAGCATAATACGCTCTAGTTCCATCCATGTCGTCGCAAATGGTAAGATTTCATTTCTTTTGATGGCTGCATAGTATTCCATTGTATATATATACCACTCTTCTTTATCCATTCATCTGTTGATGGACATCTAGGTTCTTTCCATAACTTGGCTATTGTGGACATTGCTGCTATAAACATTCGGGTACACGTGCCCCTTTGGATCACTACGTTTGTATCTTTAGGGTAAATACCCAGTAGTGCAATTGCTGGGTCATAAGGTAGCTCTATTTTCAATTTTTTGAGGAACCTCCATGCTGTTTTCCAGAGTGGTTGCACCAGCTTGCATTCCCACCAACAGTGTAGAGGGTTCCCCTTTCTTCACATCCTCGCCAGCATCTGTCATTTCCTGACTTGTTCATTTTAGCCATTCTGACTGGTGTGAGGTGGTATCTCATTGTGGTTTTGATTTGCCAATACGAACTTTTAAAAGCAGGGAAAACGTTCTTTATTTTTCACTCACATCTCAGGATCGTGTTACATTTTTCTTTGTGATAATTTCCCAGGGTTTGCTTTTTTTTTTTTTTACAAGTAAGCAGAGAGAGAGGAGGGGAAGCAGGCTCCTTGCTGAGCAGAGAGCCCGATTTGGGTTTCAATCCCAGGACCCTGGGATCATGACCTGAGCCAAAGGCAGAAGCTTTAACCCACTGAGCCACCCAGGTGCCCCCCAGGGTTTGCCTTGAAGTGTTCATAACATTTACAGAAAATGTTTTGTATTTCATAGTTTCTCTCTACCAAAGTTTAAATTTATGAGCTCTGCTAAAATACCATTAAGTTAATAATGAATATTCTCTTTCATGCTAATATTGAAAGTGTTCCTGTTTTTGTTTAATCTTCCTCATTTAATTTCTCATTAGAGCCATGGGAATAGAAAGTGGAGAAATCCAAGCAATACACTGGAAATACCCTATTCTTGGGCTTCCACAGGCAGTAAACCCTAAATTCCCTCAAGGTACGTACATTTTAGAGTCAGAAAACACCAAGATTCTAAGTGATCTTAGAGGCTCCTTTAATCTCATCTTTTCTTGTACAAGCAAGAGAACTAACGTCCAGAGGAAGTAAGTCATGAAGTGAACACAGGAGGTAGGAGCGCCAGGACTGAGTCTGGTCTCCTAATCATAAGTCCAGTGATCTTTCCACCAAAGCACACCATTTCCTGTTGTTCTTCCCATTGGTGAAAACCTCAAAATCAGCTAAGATAGGAATATCATTAACGTCAGACCCCTTCATCCTGCATTCTGTGAGGCCCTTGGAGAATTGCTCTAGGTCTGTAAGATTCCCAGGTACTTTGGTTCTAAGGTCACACTTATTTGCCAGACTCCAGCTTCTGTCTGTGTAACTCTAAGTCTCATCCAAGAACTATCCTATGGAGACACTGTTGTCCCAGACACTAAACTTGTATGATGACCTCCAAAAACCAGTCAGAATGTACTGAAGTTTTCACAGAGGTTCACTTCACTACCATACACACAACATAAAATTCCTACTCTTAAGATGCCTTTCTTTTTCTCAGCGACCCTTCTTTTTCTTTTTCCAAACTTCTCTCAAGTTTCTATGTGTTCTCTTTCCTCAGTCTCTTCTCACTTCTTCTGCCTTCCTTGATTTTCCCATTTTCTTCCCAGAGTAAGCCTAAGAAATACAATTCCTCTTGGCTACCCACAAAGCTACCTCTTACCAGGTCTTACGCATAGCTCTTCGTAACTGAGGAACGCTGAATTGCTCAGCCCCACAAAGAGATATCACTTTGGAGCCCCTCTCCTGAGCAACACCGATGACCTAAAAGAAGTCTTGAAATTTTGAATTTTTCTTCTCCTTCCCGTACCAGTCTTTGGTAGTGAAGCAGAGTTAGTCCTATACTGGCATTTATTGTGTCACCACACTTCAAAAGGAGAGAAAATAGTAAGTTTTACTCGTGGATAATAGCATTTCCCCAGATGCACTGAAGGTCAAGGTTACATATTGCTTTATGTTGTTTAATTTTAAAATCCACATATCTAGCTGTACCTTTGACAGTAAATGTCATTTGTCTTACTTGAGGTATTTTTGCCCTTAAGTTAAAAAACTATCAACACATAAATGTTTCAAATATACTAAATTATCTTCTGAATGTGTCACAAACATGCCAAAATGATTCTTTTATTTCTTTCTGGAAGATAATTGTTTGTATACTTTCCATAGAGCTGAACAGTTCAAAATGTATAATACAGTCATCTGATCAAAGTGATGTAATAAACCCTAGACGTTACTCTGTTGAAATACTAACAGCAACATTGCTCATGCAGACACAGTTTTGTTTTTCCCAGATTAAAGATTTAAAGCGGATTTTTTTTCAGTCCGAAACAAAGCCCATGAAAACATAAAACGTAAATTTCTTGCAGCATTTTCTTCAAAGAAAGCTAAACATGCTGCAGAAACAAAAAGCCATTTTCTATCAAATCACTTCTCTTGGTAATTATTCAATTTTTAAATTAAGTGTGAGTTCTGTAAATAGCCTGTGTTGCTTTAGCACAACCCAGTAGTAACATCAGTGTTCTGAAACAGATTGTGTACTAGTTATTAAATCATTTTAGCAGAAGTCTAAAGCCTATCCTAGTAATTATTTTTGCTTACAAATGCCCTTGAGAAAAAAATGAATACAATTATATAAATATATATTGCTTTCTTTCTGTATAGTCCATCCTTCATTCTTATGAACACATCAGAGAGAACCTATTGCTTTCCCTGCTCAACTGCATCACCTTTGGTGCTTACTCTGTCTCTTCTGTTTTTCTGTGTCTGTCACTCAGGTTATTCTTTTACCCAGGGTAATAGTTGTTCTGTGAGCCACCTTGTGTATTCCTATCTGCTCCTATCCGTTGGGGCAGATAATTGGAAAAGAACTCTACTACTGTCAGAGTATGAAGACAATGGAATGTGAATCCATTGTAATTGAGTAATCCGTGCATTGCCAGGGCACTAATTTCTGAAGGACTTAGAGGACAAGACTAGTGACATGACACTAATTGTTACTTTGATCACACTAATTTCCAATTTAATGCTTTAAGACTGAAGCTAATTAAAACTAGAGAAGCCTGTACATTTTCCTCAATCATTTCAACCATCTTAATTTACATCTTATATTTCACTACTTATTCTAAGTTCAAAATGTTCAATATCAACCTATAAGTTTTAGAATTAAAAATAAATTTATGTTAGATATTTATAAGTGTGATGCAGTTTAGATGAATATATTATTATTGATGCCACCACAGTATAGTATAATACATTTTAAAAGCTTTTTTATATTGATTCCTTTTTATCCCCCATTAAATTTATATTTTATGTGCATCTGAATTGATAAAAATATAACATCTAACACATATATATGTGTGTATATAATTTATACACTTTTTAAAAGATTTATTTATTTATTATTTTTTTAGAGGGGAGGAGGGGCAGAGGAAGAAGGAAAGAGAGAATCTCAGGCAGACTCCCTGCTGAGCGTGGAGCCTGACATGGGGCTCCATCTCACAACTGTGAGATCATGGCCTGAGGTAAAAATCAAGAGTCAGACGCCTAACTGACTGAGCCATCCAGGTGCCCCAAGAATCTAATGTATTTTTGAGAAAAAATATATTTATTCATGTGGGCTGTAGTATACTTGGTGCATGATATTATAGAGCTAATGCCAAAGGAATTAATTGATAACTCCGTTGTGTAATTAGTAGTTGTATATAGAAACAATATTTTGGTTTCTCACAAGATCACTGACAACTTCTTCTGTACTTAATATAAGAAAACACTGAAATTTAATATATATGTAAAAATATATAAAGATTCAGGGGCGCCTGGGTGGCTCAGTCAATTGAGCATCCAATTTTTGGTTTCAGCTCAGGATGTGATCCTAAGATCGAGCCCTGCAAGTGGGCTCCAGCCTTGCATGGGGCTCCCTGCTCAGCAGGGAATGTTCTTAAAGATTCTCTCCCTCTGACCCACCCCCACTTGTGCTTTCTCTCTCTTTTTCTCTCTCTCTCAAATAAATAAATAACTCTTTAAATATATATATAAAGTTTTAATGCTGTATATTAAATTAATATTATAATCACATTTTAACATTAACATTAATTTTAAATAATTCATTACAATTTTACTTTTAACTGTTAGTGTACTTTGTAAATTTAGAAGCAATTTACAAGAAATTTAAATTTAAAAGTAATTTACAAGAAAATCAAAATATTCTACTGAGATAATTTAAATATGAATTTTAAAGTGCATGTGAATAAAGAATAGGAAATATTTTTGAAGTGTTACTACAAAATAAGTGTTATGGAACTTTTTTTTTAATTATCTGAAAGTATTTGCTGTAGTATTACTGTGTAAGTAGAGTTTGGTATTTGCCACAATGAACATAAAACAGATAGCTGAAAAATTCATGTGTTCTGACCACCAGTTGAATTACTGATATGACTAGGTAAGTTCCTAAATCAAATTTTACATCCTAATATAATCTTCTGTAATCTAGTTTATATCTTCTGGGTTAATCTCTGTTATGCTATTTTTACATATTATTCAATAATATTTGTTTCCAAATGTCAATGTATATAGATATTGCATGTGTGTGTGTGTGTTATGCAGACACAGTAAGTCAAAGTATGCGAAAGGTTATTTTTAATGACATAATTCATTTTCTTCCATCTCAACTGGAAATATTTCTCTCCTGCAGTTGTCATAAAATGTCAGTCCAGGAAGCGGGTAGAACAGGAGGTGGAAGTCACGCTGACTGGTCATTTTTTTGGAGAAAATCCTATCTTAGATGCAACAGATTTTGTAGTGATTCCAAAAAAATACTCATGTGATTCTTACGAAGATATTGATGGTAAGAGAACCACAGTCATGGATATAAAAAATGATAAATAAAAACTCAATTCCCTTTAATTGCAGGTTGTTGATTCTTCAGTTACATGAAAGTCCACACTCAATATGTTTAAGTCACAATATATCCTAAAGATAGAGCTCAACAAGTGTTCAGTGATGTTTGTTCTCTTCACATAGTGATTATTTCTAAAAGGAAAACAATTGTAGTTGTTAATGGATTTGTGAGAATAGGTTATGATTCTGTCATTAGTGAGGAGAGAAAAAGCTCTAGTAACTCATTTCCACGTCCCTTCACTTTTAATCTCTTCCTTTATTCTCTCTTTCTGATTTAAAGAATATGATTGAAACCATGTCTTGCAGCTTTAAATTCAGAAACACAACCTTGAATAAAATGTTCCTTATTTAAAGAAATTGAAAAAGTGACATAAATTAGAAGCAATCCCCACATAAATTTTGTATAATAATCCCTCTAGCATTTAAAGTCTTAAAACTTGTCAACAACTTAATATGAAGACCTGGCAAAATCAAATCCCAGTAATGCAAGGTTTAGTTTTCAACTGTCTTCCAGATGAACTGAGGTGGAATGGTCCTATTTCACATTGAAAGGGAAATTTCCTATGGCAGTATTTTATTAAAATCAAGGGGGAGAATTAATGTTTAGTATTATTTAAAAAACAAATTGACCATGAAATTCCTGCAGAAACAAAATATCTTCCCTAGTTTTCTCATTCATATCTATAGTTTTTTTACTTTGATCTTAGTATTATTATCTTTGTGTCTGATTTAATTATTTCAGTGATAGAAGAATATAAATGAGTTATAACTGAAGAGAGAGACCAAATATATGAGTATAGAAAGAGTATACAAGAGTAAAATAGTTAATTTTTTTATAATATTGGCTATTTCTATTAAATAAGAAATGCTCATTTTAAACAATTCCAGAAATTTCTGAAGTGCTACAGATAACCACCCTCAACTCAAGTCAGTCTTATTTGGATGGTTGTTACAACTTCATAAATTTGATATATACAGTCTTATGCTTCCAGCCATACCTGAGGGGTGGAAACATTCTAGAATTTAACCGGCTATTTTAACCCTTAACAAATAACAATGATAAGCAAGACAGGTTTATTTCTCATTCTTTCTTTTCTTTGTTTCTTTCTTTTTTCTTTTTAAGATTTTATTTATTTGAGAGAGAGAGAGTGAGTGAGAGCATGAGCAGGGGGAGCAGAGAGAGCAGACCCCCGCTAAGCTAGGAGCCCAACAAAGCACTCAATCGCAGGACCCTGGGATCATGACCTGAGCCGAAGGCTGACCAGGTGCCCTTCGTTTCTCTTTTACTTGAAAGCCTGGACTTGTAGGTCCAAGGAGTGTGGTGCCTGTGTTCCTTAGACCATCCAGGGACCCAGGTTCCTTTTCTCTTGTTGCTCCACCATCCCCTGTGCTATCTTCAGCTGCCTGTCAGTTGAGGATTCACATCTGCGGTGGAGAGCAGGCTGGTTCCCTTTAAAGCCATGACCTGAGGATACACCCATCATTTCTACTTGCATCTCATTGGTCAGAACTCAGTCACATGGACACATCTAACTGCAGTTGAAGCTGGGAAATGTAATCTCTTTATCCAGGCCCAGATACAAATTGGGGACTTTTGTTACTAAAAAAGAAAAAAGGAAAGAAATAAATATTGGGAAGACAGTGAGCAGTGTCTGCTGTGTTTTATTTACTGTGGACTGATAAAATCTATCTATGGTCAATCCATCTAAGAGTACTTACTAAAAACTTATTATACATTAAATATTTTTCTGGGCCTGGAAACTAATATCCCCCATATATCTTCTACCATGAAACTCATGTCCCCACTCTAGGATAGAGTTTCACTTTCTGGGGAGCATGTCAAATCTCCCACTCTTTATCTTCATTTGTTGAAGCTGTAATATGTAAAGCTGGGGAGTATTTTGTTTATTTGCCTTTCTCTGCAGGCCTGCTTTTCTCTCTCTGCATGCTTGCTTTTCTCTCTTCTCCAGCCCACTTTCTCTGCCTATTCATCAACTTAGACACATGGCTCAGTCATGATCAGTCAACCCTCTTTCACTTTTCTAGACACCCCTTTGTGTCTTCCAAAATAGATCATTCAAACTAGAGTTTTGTTTTTTGCAAACAAGCATTCTGACAGTAAATACAGAAGAGGATCTGGAAATAATAAATATTTCTTAAATTAATTATAAGAATGTCAGAACAAGCTCCCCCATACATTCTCCTTATATAGTTTGGAAGACAATATTTTAAAAACTGGAGATGGAATTATGAAATGAATACCTATGTTACATGTATCCAATATACTTCATAAAATCTTTGGAATTACCAAAAAAGTAGTTCACACTAATTATTGTCTTTTTATTGACTAGCTCAATATTGATGATATGAATTGTGTGAGTTAAGAAAATATTATTAAGTTGTACAGTGAGACATTTAATTTTTAATTATGTTAACTTATTCTTCCTTTTTTCTCTTTGAATTTTAGTTTTGTAACTGCAGAAATGCCAACTTAATCATAGACTGCTTAAATTGATAAAAAATGAAATAAACTTATGGGAATTCTATTGCAGGTCTGTTCGATTATTCTTTATTTTAAAGAATATCTGTTCATAATGAAATCAGACTGATGGAAACCATCTCCATTTGTCTCTGAAACGTTATGATGAGTTTAATACAGATTTTGCTTTAGTGAATCATGTAGCAGCTTTAGAGAAATGTAGGAATTATAATTTTTAAGTATATTAAACCCTGCCGACTTTCTTTGCTTCAACCAAGACAATACTAAAGGGAATTCTGTTTGTCTGTGCAGATCACAGATAAAAATATCAGTGTAGATTAACCTCAGAGTTCAAATGTGTAATACAACTGTCAATTTCTAGTGATAAATAAATGTAAGCACTTTTTATTGAAATGGAGCATATTTTCTTTCTTTTTTTTTTAAGATTTTATTTATTTATTTGACAGACAGAGATGACAAGTAGGCAGAGAGGCAGGCAGAGAGAGAGGAGGAAGCAGGCCCCATGCAGAGCAAAGAGCCCGATGTGGGGCTCGATCCCAGGACTCTGGGATCATGACCTGAGCCAAAGGCAGAGGCTTTAACCCACTGAGCCACCCAGGTGCCCCGGAACGTATTTTCATAAGCAGCCAACTTATAGTAAATGTTCCCCAGTAAATATCCAGTACCTTTCTGAAGTGAAATAATTGTTTTGTGTGTCATCCTGCTGTGCTTAAGTGAGTTGTAATAACTGAGTGTTCAAACCTTGATTTCTATTTAAAATCTATCCTGTTGAAGGCAAAATGATGTTTCTGTGACATTGTAAAGGAAGGTTTAAAAAAAAGCTCATATATAGGAACCATTTTAATATGTTCTTGCTACATTAATTTTCTTATACCTTTGTTAGGTTGCAAGCTAAAGGAATTATAATTCTGATAATAGAAACTGATTGAATGTTATTACTGGGGAAAAAAGTCCACTTCCTTCTAGATAAGCAGGGTCTTAAAGGAATCTGCCAATATCATTTTGGGAGGTTTGAAAAGCATGTTAAGAAAATAGCTCTTGAAAATACACCTTTTGATATGGCTCATAATTCACTGCCTCATTACTTTTTATGATGAAAAATAACAATAATATTAAAAATAACAATTTGAAAGGTTTGCAGTCTTCTGTCTTCCAGTGATTCCCTCTAAAATAGCTTTTCTGTGCTCAATACTATCAAACTCAAGAAATTTATCTACTTTTTGGCTAAAGACATTTTAATTTGTGAATGTTTCTGTTCTGAAGCATGTCCTATATAGAAGTAGATTTGTTCAGTCCCCTCCCAAACTTAGTGTATTTCTCTGTCTTTATGGTACCTGAATATTTGAAAAATCCATTAACCTCTCCTTTGTCTGGGCTCCTTAAAGGCACCTAATAGCTTGATTTCTTTCCCTACCCATATTCCCTTCTCACCCATTTCTTTAGGGATACATCTGACCACAAAGTCTGAATACTATTTTAGTTTTCAGCATATGCAAAGGCAAACCAGCTCTCTTTCCCTGTGTGTGTAATTTAATTATAGTTTACCCAACACGTTAAATAGTGTTCAAAGAGTCATGTTGTTCCTGCCAGTTTTGCCTTCCTGTAGTCCCTTAAATCCATTTTGGTGGAAATTAAAGTCTCTTAAATCCATTATGGTAGAAATTAAAAAACTCTCTGGCTTGGACTGTGATGGGGTTTTAGGTGTGATCACTAATTAAACCCTTATATTCCCTCATCTAGGGAATGAGAAGCAGATTAGAAGTAAGGCAGATGGGAATCAAAAGGTTATCTCTATTAATTATAAAGGTGAACTGAAAAGTGATTTGGTAGTATGGACTCATTTGGGCTTATTAGTACTTCCACCAAAGTGAAGTGCATTCACCCCAGACTAGCCAGTTTTAGACTCTCGGCAGGAACAAAAAAATGTACACATGAAGGAGGAGGAGAAAGTGCGCATTCTGGATTCAAGACATTAGGAAAGAAAAAGGTCTACTCATCTGCTCACATTCCATTGCTTCATCCATGTTCACTGATTAGATGTGTTGCTTCCCCCTCCCCCCATGGCACATCATGACTGAGGAGGCAGATTGATGCTGAGGTTTTTTTTTTCCCTCCTATACTTTTCCTTTCTTGAGTATGCCCCTCTGTGTAAACGTGCTAAGTAGGAGACCATAATCCCAACACTCCCTTCCCATCAGTCTCCCTTTATCTTCATCATCGTTCCATTAGAGTCCAAAAACCCTTACCAAGCCTCATTAGATGACAATGCCAGGACCTCTCTGCCCTCCTTCTACCCTGACACACACCATTGAGTTAACCAGGATTGATCACCTTCCAATTCTTTTCATTCAACAACAGTCTTGCGAGCATTTTTGCTGCCAGATACTTTACTCAGCCCCAGAGATAGCAAAATTACCAAAACACACAGACTGTTGTCAAGGAATTCAAAGAACATCTGTCCAGTGTGTCAGATTTATGCACCAGCATATTTAAATCAATTGGTACTGCCCTATGGGAATAATAATTATATGAGGGTATTTAGACTGTATTTAGACATTTGCAATGTCCCTTCCATAAGATGATAAATTATTCTGTGTGGACAAAATCTCCCCCATAATGGTATTTATTCTTCTTCCATAACTTTTGGTCTATGCATTCTCTGTGCCTCCCTGGGGATTAGTGTAGTGACTATCTCTATGAGGCTTTTTCTATGGGAATGGTTTTATTGTTTAACTGCATATCAGGTTCATGCCTCTTCCTTTTATTTTCCAGATGTTCTAGAACTTGAGGCCATTGTTCATTGATTAATCTGTTATGTTTTCTGTGTGTATGATTTGCTAATTTACGTGTCACATTGGTCTCTTTTCCGTCATCTTGCTGTTTGTTGTTTGCATGTCATATGTAAATTCTCCTGCCCTGTTTGGCCTGTAATCACAAATAGCTCCTGAAAAGTCTGTCATTGGTCCTTCCATGATCCTACCTAGGCCTCCAGATTTGACCCTTTCCTCTGCTTTTTTTCACTTTACTTTCTTTGCTCAACTCACCCTGCTAAGGCTTCTATCTTAACTGTTTTAATGAGACCACCCTTGACAAGACCGCCCTTAAGCAGTATGCGTAATCCTATGGTCAGATTTGTATCCTGAGCTCCCTCAGTGTGTCAGTAGCATTAACCCTTTGACCCAGTTGAAGGACTTCCTGCTCTTAGTTTTCATGACTAGTCTTATTATTTAAGATCTCGTTGGTTGTCTCTCCTCCATTTCTCCTGTTGGCTCCTCTTCCTCTGACCTGGATCTAAATGTTTTAGTGACCAAGGACTCTGCCCTGAGGGCCACCACACTCCATTGTGCCGGTTATGTCCTGCATCTTTCCAAAGGCTGCTGTGAATGGTATCTTCTCAGCAATTGGGCCACGTGACCAGCCTCATATCCTAGGTTGTGCAGTATAAACCCAGAAACCTAGGATTCTTCCACTTGATCTTTTTAGGGCCTTGAGAAATTACTTCACCTCTCTATAAACTTAGTTTCTTCAGCTGTAACATGGAGATAATAATGGTATCTACTTTATAGGATATTTCTGAGGATTAAACATGTAAATGCATGGAATCTTTAGAAAGTGTATGGTTCTCAGGATGTGTTCCATGAGTGTTAGACCTTACACTTATTGACATTCAAAGCTCTAGTTGGGTATTTTTTGAGAGTGATGTAATAGGATGCCCATCTTCAGTCACTGACAAATGATGCTTTATAATGGAAACATGGTCCTCTCAATGTCATTCAGTGGGTTTTCTCATTAATACACAGAAGAATATTCTATGAAAAAGAAAGTACAAAAATGTGGTGCCTGAATATTGGATAGAGACTGAAATTGGAATTTAATCTAATTGCTAAAAGTTCAGATCAAATATTTATGTTGCAAGAAATCCCTTTATCTTTTTTTTTTTTTGGTATCTTGTTTCAAATAAGATGTGTAAAAAGAGCATCAGATGTGAGGCCACTTTCTTCCTTTAATTATTCATTTTGTAGTTTACTATACTTGTAGTCATAGCAGAGGAACATGCAGTTATTTTAAATTAATCAAAATGTCTGGTCTATTAAATGACCTTATGAAACTGAAGTAAAAACATGTCAGTGAAATGCCCCTTCAGAAAGTTTGCAGCTTTATTTTTTTTAAGGTTTGCAACTTTATTAAAAAAAAAAAAAAAGTAAGAGTGCTTCATTCTTCATTACCTGTTCAAAGAAAATAGCTATGGTGAGTTTATCCAGCCTTCCCTGTTTCCTTTGAATACTTTGCTGTCTTCATCTATATCAGATTTGTCTCTAGCATTCCATTCATTCCTTATGTGATTATGATATTCTAACAAATGTGTGTGTCTATTAGTGAAGGGAGATCTGCAGAAATTTAGGGAAAGAACATGAATAACAATGTTCATTATTCTTTGATAGTCATTTCCCCATAATTGAGACCTTTTTGCTGTGTTTGCCTTGACATGTTTTTTATAGATTAAAATGTATATGGTATAATAATACATAATTTCAAAGTATGTTTTGTAAATTAATTTGTTATAATTCATACTTTCTGATTATCATATTTAGTCAGTTGTTCTCCTTTTTTTTTAAGTGACTGATATTATCCCACATTGAATAAATTCAGTCATTGCCCTGAGAAAATTCACCTTAGTAATGAACGTAGTCAACGTAGCTCCCGCTGCATGATTTATTGTCACTATGATATAGCCATTAGGTTGAATGATAATTATGCAGGGACACTATCTGGATGGGAGACATGCCCCTTCTGTTCAATATAATGACTCTGCTGCCATACCCAAATGATTATCACCAGTATTATTTTGTGACACAATAGATAGATATGGATATGGATATGGATATAGATAGATATAGATATCATACTATGAAATTCTCTGAAAGCTGTTTGATTAGATATTTTGTATATATGTAAAAGGTATGAATACAGGACAGAAGTGATAAACTGGTGATTCTAATTGCCAGTCATGACTGCTCACGTATCTCCCACTTTATACAGAGCAAGACATTGATTTTAATCTACATCTTTCTCTCACCCTTGTGCAAGCCACCATCTGGCCTGAACTACTGTAGAAACTTCCTTAAGTTCTCTTCTAATCCCCTTTTGCTCAATTTGCTATTAAAAGAGCATATTACCGACATATTTAAAACATTCAGGGGTCTCCTGTTATTCTTAAAAGTCCCAATTCCTCAGCATGATGTGTATAGTCTTACCTACTTTTGACAAATTCTTGCCACTTCCTCTGCTTCATCCACGTAAGTTCTTTCTCAAATGCGTTAAGGTGGTTTCCGCCCTGGAAAACTCCCTCATGCTGCTCTGATGATGGCTAGGAGGCATTTTCTTAATTTCTACATTGGGTAACCTTGAATCACTGGTCACTTCAAGGAAAGCTTTTTACATATTGGTAAAACACAGTTGAAGTCAAATATATATATAATTCATGAAACTAACAGGATAAATATATATGCATATATATTTATCCTGTTAGTTTCATGAATTTAAGTGCCTTTTTAAGGGTTTTCTTAGAAACGATAGGATTTTCCCTCAGTGTTGAAAAATTTCTTACGGTAGTCTCAAGGACTGTTGACTTGTAACTTGAAATTGTAATGTGTATTAAGGGAAACTACATTTATTTAGATACTCTTTTTTAGAAGTGTGCAGGTATTCTTATAGAATTATGAGCTATGTTTGTCATGAGAGATTAATTTTATCTAACAATCACATAATTAATTTATCCTGGCCTCACTGACTTAGTGCTTATCCACCCAATCCACATAAAAATACTGCATAGTTTCTCTCCAAATTAAGAGCCTAACAAAAACCATGTTTCTCACTTGGTAATATGACTTTCCAAATAAAATGCAGAGACTCTAACAGATTATTTCTAAGATATAATACTGAATGTCAGTTTATTGTGGTTTTGTTCAGCTTTCTTCTTTCCCTCTCCTTTATGGGCTCAGAGCAATATATTCCAGCTACTGACAAGGGAGATATGTATAGTTTGAAAAATATATTCATATTGTTTCTACTTGTCTCACCTCCTGTCCTTTGGCTGATAATCATGTCTCTATTTTGTACCAGTGGATCTTATGATTACAATTATAACATCCATAGTTACAGATTCTCCACAGGGGGTTCAATGCTTCTGAAACTAAATTTAGCTTCTCATTTATTGTCTTCATTCTGACAAAAGAATTCCCATAAAGACTTTAGTAATTAAGTAGAAACAGATGTAGAGCTCAACAACATACAGTATTTGCTCTAAAAATATTATGTTATTTGAATGCAATGGAAATTTTATCTCCCATTAACCACTCTAAATTTCTTAAATGCTCTTTCTTTGTATAGATTATGGCTTCCTATGGAACATTTCCATATCTCATTCCCAGAACAAATAGACACATTATATGTAGACACATTGATTTTGCTATAGCAAAGACAGGTTATTGATAGGTAAAATAATTGCTGATTTTGCCAACAGGATAAAAATCAGCAATTTAGGAGATCACAAATATACTTTTACATGTGGAAAAAGAAAAAAAAGGGCCTTGTAAAGGTGTGGGTGAGCCAGTTGTTTTATATGAATAAGGTTTACTGGATAATCATTAAATATGACTTGGCCTTGTTACAGCCATGCTATTTTTTAGAGTTGTACAGCATACATTATAATCAATTACTTCTTAAAGGTGGTCTGTTTTCTGTTTGGATTGCTTAAAGAAAGGTGGCCATCAGTTCTGTGAATCCAAGGATCACTTTTACCTTTAAACAATAGAGATAAACTAGAAATTACCTCAGCTGTGGACCAGGTCAGGTTATGGTTTCCTGACATCTTTTCTGTGATCCATATGCAACAAATTCTCAATTTGGCATTTGGGCTCCTTACATGTATGTGGAGAGTTAATATAATAGATGTTTGTGCTTCTCTTGTACATGCCAATACTGGATTTAAGATATTTCTCACATGTACCCAACAAAAACCTGCTGTAACTTTCCTCTGGCAACCTACTGGTTGAGAAAATATGGTTGACTAGATTGTCTCTAAAGCCCTAGACTAAAACATGAAGAACTCTCTCTTTTATTAAAATATATCAGACCTTGAAAATTCTGCCCAAATAAATTGGGATGCTGTTTTAATATTGTTGAAACTTAATTCAAATCTTTCTTTATAAATTATGTCTATAAACTTTTAATATATTTATAAAAGACTAAAGACTAGGCCATTTTATTTATATTTTATGGTAAATATTGATTGTTAATTTCCACCTGGCTATTTCTTGCTTCATAAATCTGAATTTTAAAGAATTAAGGTATTGGGAGTTGTCTTCTGCATTTATTTTTTATTCATTCATTTATCTATTTACCTTTGAACAAAAACATAACTGAGTACTGTTATATACATAGTAATGCACTAGGTATTTTGAACACAAAGGTAAATAACATAAACCCTCTCCTTCCCTCTAAATACCGGTGCATGATTAGTGTTGACACATAATTGATTCTCAATCTATATATATTTAGTTAAGTTGAAATCATTTCAACCTTTATTTTCGTAGATATGCCTGTGAAACGTGAATTTGAATATGAAATTCAATTTGAATCCGAAGTTATGAAGTCTAACTTAGAATCCTGTGTAGCATTATATATGATGAAAAAATCTTATCATATCAAAACTGAAATGATAGAATTGGTCTTCAATGTGGTATTTGCACCAAAGAAACCATTGAGGTAAATCTCTTTTCTTTAAATAATATTATTACTTTTTGAAACTACATATTATTACTCTATTAAACAAAATAATGTTGATTTTTCTTTACATCTCTTATGTTTGGATTGTATTACTTTGTGATGCTGTTGAGGTCAATATTTTGGGCTAGATTATCTCTAGCTATCAAACTCTGAAAAGTATTCTTTTTTTTCATTATTTTTATTAATTTTTTATATTTTTATATAAACATGTAATGTAACCCCACCACCCTCTCCCAACACCCCTCCCCCCACCCCTCTCAGTTTGCTTTATGACATTAAGAGTCTCTTTTGGTTTGTCTCCCTCCCAATCCCATCTTGTTTCATTTATACTTTTCCTACCCCCTTAACCCCCACCCCCGTTGCATCTCCACTTCCTCATATCAGGAGATCATATAATAGTTGTCTTTCTCCGATTGATTTATTTCGCTAAGCATAATACGCTCTAGTTCCATCCATGTCGTAGCAAATGGCAAGATTTCATTTCTTTTGATGGCTGCATAGTATTCCATTGTATATATATACCACCTCTTCTTTATCCATTCATCTGTTGATGGACATCTAGGTTCTTTCCATACTTGGCTATTGTGGACATTGCTGCTATAAACATTCGGGTGTTTATACACCCTTCAGATCACTATGTTTGTATCTTTAGGGTAAATACCCAGTAGTGCAATTGCTGGGTCATAAGGTAGCTCTATTTTCAATTTTTTGAGGAACCTCCATGCTGTTTTCCAGAGTGGTTGCACCAGCTTGCATTCCCACCAACAGTGGAGGAGGGTTCCCCTTTCTCCTCATCCTCACCAGCATCTGTCATTTCCTGACTTGTTCATTTTAGCCATTCTGACTGGTGTGAGGTGGTATCTCATTGTGGTTTTGATTTGTGTTTCCCTGATGCCCAGTGAAGTGGAGCACTTTTTCATGTGTCTGTTGGCCATGTGGATGTCTTCTTTGCAGAAATGTCTGTTCATGTCCTCTTCCCATTTCTTGATTGGATTATTTGTTCTTTGGGTGTTGAGTTTGCTAAGCTCTTTATAGATTTTGGATACTAGCCCTTTATCTGATATGTCATTTGCAAATATCTTCTCCCATTCTGTCAGTTGTCTTTTGGTTTTGTTAACTATTTCTTTGCTGGGCAAAAGCTTTTGATCTTGATGAAGTCCCAATAGTTCATTTTTTCCCTTGCTTCCCTTGCCTTTGGCGTTGTTCCTAGGAAGAAGTTGCTGCGGTTGAGGTCGAAGAGGTTGCTGCCTGTGTTCTCCTCAAGGATTTTGATGGATTCCTTTCTCACATTGAGGTCCTTCATCCATTTTGAGTCTATTTTTGCACATGGTGTAAGGAAATGGTCCAATTTCATTTTTCTGCATGTTGCTATCCAATTTTCCCAACACCATTTGTTGAAGAGGCTGTCTTTTTTCCATTGGATATTCTTTCCTGCTTTGTCAAAGATTAGTTGACCATAGGGTTGAGGGTCTGTTTCTGGGCTCTCTATTCTGTTCCATTGATCTATGTGTCTTTTTTTTTTTTAAGATTTTATTTATTTAGACAGACAGAGATCACAAGTAGTCAGAGAGGCAGGCAGGGAGAGAAGGAAGCAGGCTCTCTGTGGACCAGAGAGCCCGACGTGGGGCTTGATCCCAGGACCCTGGGATCATGACCTGAGCCGAAGGCAGAGGCTTTAACCCACTGAGCCACCCAGGCGCCCCGATCTATGTGTCTTTTTGTGCCAGTACCATACTGTCTTGATGATGACAGCTTTGTAATAGAGCTTGAAGTCTGGAATTGTGATGCCACCAACTTTGGCTTTTTTTTTCAATATTCCTTGGGCTATTCGAGGTCTTTTCTGGTCCCATATAAATTTTAGGATTATTTGTTCCATTTCTTTGAAAAAATTGGATGGGATTTTGATAGGCATTGCATTAAATGTGTAGATAGCTTTAGTAGCATAGACATTTTCACAATATTTATTCTTCCACTCCATGAGCATGGAAAACTTTTCCATTTCTTTGTGTCTTCCTCCATTTCTTTCATGAGTACTTTATAGTTTTCTGAGTATAGATTCTTTCCCTCTTTGGTTAGGTTTATTCCTAGGTATCTTATGGTTTTGGGTATAATTGTAAATGGGATTGACTCCTTAATTTCTCTTTCTTCTGTCTTGTTGTTGGTGTAAAGAAATGCAACTGATTTCTGTGCATTGATTTTATATCCTGACACTTTACTGAATTCCTGTACAAGCTCTAGCAGTTTTGGAGTGGAGTCTTTTGGGTTTTCCACATATAGTATCATATCATCTGCAAAGAGTGATAGTTTGACTTCTTCTTTGCCTATTTGGATGCCTTTAATTTCTTTTTGTTGTCTGATTGCTGAGGCTAGGACTTCTGGTACTATGTTGAATAGCAGTGGTGATAACAGACATCTCTGCCATGTTCCTGACCTTAACGGAAAAGCTCTCAGTTTTTCTTCATTGAGAATGATATTTGCGGTGGGTTTTTCATAGATGGCTTTGATAATATTGAGGTATGTGCCCTCTATCCCTACACGTTGAAGAGTTTTGATCAGGAAGGGATGCTGTACTTTTTATCAAATGCCTTTTCAGCATCTACTGAGAGTACCATATGGTTCTTGTTCTTTCTTATGTTAATGTATTGTATCACATTGATTGATTTGCGGCTGTTGAACCTACCTTGCTGCACTGGAATAAATCCCACTTGGTCGTGGTGAATAATCCTTTTAATGTACTGTTGGATCCTATTGGCTAGTATTTTGGTGAGAATTTTCACATCTGTGTTCATCAAGGATATTGGTCTGTAATTCTCTTTTTTGATGGGATCCTTGTCTGGTTTTGGGATTAAGGTGATGCTGGTCTCATAAAATGAGTTTGGAAGTTTTCCTTCCATTTCTATTTTTTGGAACAGCTTCAGGAGAATAGGAATTAATTCTTCTTTCAGTGTTTGGTAGAATTCCCCTGGGAAGCCATCTGGCCCTGGGCTTTTGTTTGTTTGGAGATTTTTGATGACTGTTTCAATCTCCTTACTGGTTATGGGCCTATTCAGGTTTTCTATTTCTTCCTGGTTCAGTTTTGGCAGTTTATATGTCTCTGGGAAAGCATCCATTTCTTCCAGATTGTCGAATTTGTTGGCATAGAATTGCACATAATATGTTTTTATAATTGTTTGTATTTCTTTGGTGTTGGTTGTGATCTCTCCTCTTTCATTCATGATTTTATTTATTTGGGTCCTTTCTCTTTTCTTTTTGATAAGTCTGGCAAGGGGTTTATCAATCTTATTAATTCTTTCAAAGAACCAGCTCCTAGTTTTGTTGATTTGTTCTATTGTTTTTTTGGTTACTATTTCATTGATTTCTGCTTTTATCTTTATTATTTCTCTTCTCCTGGTGGGTTTAGGCTTTCTTTGTTGTTCTTTCTCCAGCTTCTTTAGGTGTAGGGTTAGGTTGTGTACTTGAGACCTTTCTTGTTTCTTGAGAAAGGCTTGTATCGCTATATATTTTCCTCTCAGGACTGCCTTTGCTGTGTCCCACAGATTTTGGACCATTGTGTTTTTATTATCATTTGATTCCATGATTTTTTTCAATTCTTTAATTTCCTGGTTGACCCATTCATTCTTTAGAAGGAGGCTGTTGAGTCTCCATGTAATTGGGCTCTTTCCAAATTTCCTCTTCTGATTGAGTTCTAGCTTCAGAGCATTGTGGTCTGAAAATATGCAGGGAATGATCCCAATCTTTTGATACCGGTTGAGACCTGATTTATGACCCAGGATGTGATCTATTCTGGAGAATGTTCCATGGGCACCAGAGAAGAATGTGTATTCTGTTGCTTTGGGATGGAATGTTCTGAATATATCTGTGATGTCCATCTGGTCCAGTGTGTCATTTAAGACCTTTATTTCCTTGTTGATCTTTTGCTTGGATGATCTGTCCATTTATGTGAGGGGGGTGTTAAAGTCCCCTACTATTATTGCATTATTGTTGATGTTTTTCTTTGATTTTGTTATTAATTGGTTTATATAGTTGGCTGCTCCCATGTTAGGGGCATAGATATTTAAAATTATTAGATCTTCTTGTTGGACAGACCCTTTAAGTATGATATAGTGTCCTTCCTCATCTCTTATTATAGTCTTTGGCTTAAAATCTAATTGATCTGATATAAGGATTGCCACCCCAACTTTCTTTGGATGTCCATTAGCATGGTAAATTGTTTTCCACCCCCTCACTTTAAATCTGGAGGTGTCTTTGGGTCTAAAATGAGTTTCTTATATACAGCATATTGATGGGTTTTGGTTTTTTGGCCATTCTGATACCCTGTGTCTTTTGATTGGGGCATTTAGCCCATTTACGTTCAGGGTACCTATTGAGAGATATGAATTTAGTGCCATTGTATTGCCTGTAAGGTGACTGTTACTGTATATTGTCTCTGTTCCTTTCTGATCTACAACTTTTAGGCTCTCTCTTTGCTTAAAGGACCCCTTTCATTATTTCCTGTAGAGCTCATTTGGTGTTTACAAATTCTTTTAGTTTTGTTTTTGTTTTTTTTTTTTTGTCCTGGAAGCTTTTTATCTCTCCTTCTATTTTCAATGATAGCCTAGCTGGATATAGTATTCTTGGCTGCATGTTTTTCTCATTAGTGCTCTGAATATATCATACCAGTTCTTCCTGGCCTGCCAGGTCTCTGTAATAAGTTTGCTGCCAATCTAATATTTTTACCATTGTATATTACAGACTTCTTTTCCCTGGCTGCTTTCAGGATTTTCTCTTTGTCACTAAGACTTGTAAATTTTACTATTAGATGATGGGGTGTGGACCTATTCTTATTGATTTTGAGGGGGATTCTCTGTACCTCCTGGCTCTTGATGCTTGTTCCCTTTGCCGTATTAGGGAAATTCTCTATGATAATTCTCTCCAGTATACCTTCTGCTCCCCTCTCTCTTTCTTCTTCTTCTGGAATCCCAATTATTCTAATGTTGTTTCGTCTTATGGTATCACTTATCTCTCGAATTCTCCCCTCGTGGTCCAGTAGTTTTTTGTCTCTCTTTTGCTCAGCTTCTTTATTCTCTGTCATTTGGTCTTCTATATCACTAATTCTTTCTTCTGCCTCATTTATCCTAGCAGTAAGAGCCTCCATTTTTGATTGCCCCTCATTAATAGCTTTTTTTATTTCAACTTGGTTAGATTTTAGTTCTTTTATTTCTCCAGAAAAGGCTTTTATTTCTCCGGACAGTGTTTCTCTAATATCTTCCATGCCTTTTTCGAGCCTGGCTAGAACCTTGAGAATCATCATCCTGAATTCTAGATCTGACATATTACCAATGTCTGTATTGATTGGGTCCCTAGCCTTTGGTACTGCCTCCTGTTTTTTTTTTTTTTTTGTGGTGAGTTTTTCCGCCTTGTCATTTTGTCCAAATAAGAATATATGAAGGAGCAAATGAAATACTAAAAGGGTGGCAAAGACCCCAGGAAAATGTGCTTTAACCAAATCAGAGGAGACCCCAAATCGTGGAGGTGTGGTGAGAAAGGGGCTAAAAAGAAGTTCAGAAAAGAGAAAAAAATTTAAAAAAAAAACACAAATAAAGAAAAAATATAAAAAAAGAAAAAAATATATATATATTAGGCTGGTGACTAGAACAGGGTCACCCACTTAATTTTGGGAATATTTTGGTCTCTTAGAAGAAACTACCTCCCAACATTTTAAAGAATGAAAAACATATATAAGGGTGAACACAATGAAGAGATGGAATATGACTATAAAGATGAAAAAAAAATTTTAATTTCTAACAAAGGAGTTGATAAGGTAAGTTGGTTGGGAGAATAAAAAAACAGAAAATGGAAAGAACTTGCTAGGGCTGGAGACTAGATCAAGCCCAGTGCTAGATTTAGGGTGTTTTTTGATCTATTAGAAGAAGTTGTGTCCCAAATTTTTTAGAAGAAAAAACCCTATGTATATACAAAGAATAAAGTTAGATACAATGAAGGATAAAATATGACTATAATAATGAAGGTTCAAAAAAGATTTTTTTTAAGAAACTTATTAAGATAAACTAGTTAAAAAACGTTAAAAGAGGAAAGGGTAAAAGTTAAAAAATATTAGTAGAGGAGAAAAAAAAATTTGAAAAAAATTGATCAACTTTGCAAGACTAAAGATTCATGGGGAAAAAGCCATGAATTCCATGCTTTCCTTTCTTCTCCTCTGAAATTCCGCTGTTCTGCTTGGTAAGTGAACTTGAGCTTGGCTGGATTTCTTGTTGATCTTCTAGGGGAGAGGCCTGTTGTAG